>BKCP01007515.1:1709105-1767552 GCA_008636005.1 Striga asiatica
TGTTATTAATATATATATATATATATATATATAATTACTGGTTCATAGGCATTTAAGAAAACCTAATTAATAAAACCTTCATAAATTTCTTGCTCATTTTTTCAATAAGTATTTCGTTTATTTTAAAAACTAAAGCCGGCATCGAACTGAAATAACCGTGATTTTAAAGGTAAAGCCGCATAATCGATATGAAATACAAATTTTTTAATCGATAATTTTAGCTTGTTCGGAATTTATCGTTATTGTTGGAGAAGTATTTTGCTATATCTGTTAAAATTATAGTAATAAGTTAATAATTTTAGTAATCATTTTTATGTTATGTTTGGTTGAAAAAATGTTGGGTTCGGTCGGTTTCGCTCACTATTTGTGTGCGATATGATAGTCATCATAAAGTGCAGCGTATCGTTTTATAATGTGCAATGCGTTGTTTTATAAAGTGCAACATGTTGATATATAAAGTGCACTACTGTAATTTTGGTACGTTAGCATGCTTGTGTTTTTTGTGGATAGACGATGTGATGAATGTAAAATTAGATTTACTTTGTATAGTATTTTTGACGGGATCTATTGACGTTAATTGTGAAGTGCAATAATAAAATGTAGCTCGATGTTTTTATACAGTGCAACATTTTATTTTATAAAGTGCAACGTGTTGTTTAATAAAATGCAATGTGTTGTTGTATGAAGTGCACTACTTTATACGATCTCAGCTAATTATGTGTATTCGAAAACTAGTTTTAATAGTTATAATTGTACATTGAATTAACTTGAATAATTAAAATATTTTATTATTTAATATTATAAAAGTATATTTAGCGTTTTAATATTTTATATATTTTTATATTAGTTTATGGTTAAAAAGTATAATTTATATTTTAAAAAGTATATTTTTTTGGATTTTAAATATATATTTATGTATATATTGTTTATGTTCATTTTGGTTGGTACATATGCTAAAGTGAAATATCACATACACAAAATTGCAACCTAACAGCCTTTAATGTGCATGTTTTTCGGCCTCTATGTGCAGTCTGTAAGAATTGAACTTTCGTCGCAACCAAAATGAAATCGAACACTAACGTGCATTTCAATTTTAATTTTTTGTAAAAATGTATGTATTTGTAATTAAAATTACTGTGCATGTATCATATTTTTGCGTAATAAAAATGTATTTAGTATTTATAATTTTTGTATTTAATATTTTATATTATTAACTTAATTAACATCACCGTGTATTTGTTATGCTGAGGTGCAATCTCACTAACACGAAAGTGAAACTCGTCAGTTAATAATGTGCAATATGTTCAATAATATGTTAATATTTTATCTTATTTTTATTTAATGTTTTTTTTATTATTTACTGTAATTAAAAGATATAAAAAATATTATACTTTTATATACTCTTTATAAATTACATATTTGACACAAGGGTTAAATTGAAATATAAATAAAATTATTAATTTACAAATTTTATTGTAGATTGTTAAATGTTTGATAAATTATAAAACTCACCCATAAACTAAATTGTAATTTATCAAATTTTATGAAATTTCAATTAGGCCCTTATAATTTATCAAATCTATACTTATATTAAAGGGAGTCCTCTTTACCAAATTAAGTAGCCAGAAAAGTCAACAACATTTATTGCATTACTATTTCCGTATTATACAATCTATACTTATATAAAAGGAGATTCTATTTACTACATTTACTATCCAGAAAAGTCAAATGCATTAAATGCAATTACTATTTTAGTATCATAATATTTTATTTATTTAATTGATTTATTTATTTATTTTATTTTAAAAAGGTAAGCCTAATAAAAAGATTTTAATAATAAAAAAATCAAATACCAAATAAAAATGTACAATTTGAGTTATTTGATTATATTTGGTATTTGATTATACCAAATATATTCCTATTTAGTATATACATTAAATACTTACTAAATTATTTATTTGTTTTATTTGTCAAAGTTAAGTATAGATTTGTTTATATTATCAAATCATAAAAAAAATATTAAAACCATATTGTAAAAAAAAAATCATATAATTTTATAACAATTCTACTACACTATTTAACAATATTCTTTTTTTATTATATAATAAAAATAATAATTAAATATTATATGGTGAACAACAATAAGTAAAACTGTTACTTTCTCTTATATCAAGGGATAAATTTATATGCTAAAATTAAATTTTTATTAGTATAAATGTTTTAGTGAGATAATATATTAATTATTTTACAAGCTAGCCCTAACATGCTCATATTTAATGTTTTAAAAGATGTAGAAAAAAACTTATAATAACTCTATTGTTTTTTAGACTTAAACGTTGATTAAAAGAGTTAAAAATTCCTAATTTTTTTGACTTAAACGTTGATTAACACCATAGATTGAGAGTCTATATTTAGTAAAATTCCTAATTGTAATAAAAAAAAATTAATTTTTGCTATATTTTAGAATATCTTTAAATTTATTATAAAAAAAAAAAAAGAAAAAAAAAAACTACAATGAAAAAAGCAAGTCAGCTATATATCGATTTGTTGTACTCCTCAACTCATATTCACAATTTGGCTACAAGGAAAGGAAACTCATTGATTAAAATATTATTTTGTCAATGGTCTTATGTACAAGAGACTTTAAGACTCCACTTGAATATTATAAAACTTTTATTGAACATTGTACAATTTTCTTGCGTATTATAAACTTTTATTGAATATTGCATCTTATAATATAATATTCTCTAAATAAATATATCCCCTGCTTCGCACGGGTCACGTACTATATATATCCCGTAGATTTATTTTTATTCATGTATATAATTATAAGCCTGGATAAATAGCCTTAAAATTGTGCATCCCGTGCATCGCACGGGCTCTGTACTAGTTCTCAAAAATTAGCCATCCCTATTTCCATTTATTGCAGGTGTAATGCTATGTTTGCCGCACGCCTGCCGCATCTTCTAGGGGCTGTCGGCGGTCCAATCGCCGGATTGCGAGAATAGGAAGTCGGAGAGTCCAATTTTCTGATGGGGCTGAGCGGTTCATGGCTGGCATAGTCCACGGCGATTCCGATTTTTTACGGGGCCGAGCGGCTTCATGGTGGTATGGCTGTCTTCGATCAATTAGCGTTCCGGCGTGTCATCGCCGATTGTCTGCGGCTGCAAGTGGCGACGGAGGTTGTCGAGTGCTCCGATCTCAACCAGAGGTTGTTGTCTTCGAGATCGGCGATGGAGCAGGGTGGTGGTGGCTGTGAAGGATGATGGTTGATGTTGGACCGACGGGCGACTGGAGACAGACGACGGTCGACGGGTGGCGGGCGGAGGGCGGCGGGTGATGTTACCAGAGGAGTGCGTTGCGTGTGTGTGTGTTTGTGGTGTGTGTGTGTGTGAGAGAGAGAGAGAGTGTGGGTGTGGGGTGGGTTTGGGGGGTGGCTGGGCCCCGCTGGATGGTGGGGGAATGACAGTGTGTGTTGGCGTGAGTTGTATAAGTGGGGTAAGTTATGGGACCCACTTCCTAGTGGGTCTGATGGGTCCACTAATAAATAGATTAAAATGTCTGAAATACCCTTAATGAAGGTATAATGTTGACTTTTCTTTTTGTCATTAAATTATCCGATCTAATGGCCACGATTTATTTTCATTTATTTCATTAAGACCATTTCTCGCTGGAACCCAACCCTGTAAGAAAATATAACATAGATATATAATAAATAGGCCAATTTACACGCCTCCTATGTGATTAACAGATAATTGCAAACCTACGATTAAGAGTAAAATATTAACAACCCACCGAAATCAATGTCTATTATTTGTTTTTATGCGATAGTATCTATTACCAAAACCAAATGGATTCAGTTCCCTTTTTTACGGAACTCCTGATCATTAAAAAAAAAAAAACTTATACATGGAAAGAGCTAATAACACTTCAACTCTCGCATAACAAATCAACGAGGATTTAGAATGAAGATATTTCAAAATTTAAACTGCAAAAGCAGTCATAGAGTGAGTGGATCAACAAATACTTTCTACTGTGATCGAGACCAAAGCGGATTACAACTAATCCATATACGGTACATAAAATTGATTCATCGCGTATATTTTCAGTATATATGTTTTTTTGTGATCCTCATCACCAAATCAGCGTTTATTTTTAACGTATTTTTATTTTTTTTTATATAGATGGATTCTCCCATGATGATAATCATTCATCACAGTGGTGAGTGGAATCAGAATGAATACCAAAATTTTCAGTTGTTGGGTGTTTTGGTTCAACAACAATGCTGCTACGACAAGCTATGCAGCGTACTCATGGAAGAACTTGGAGGTACGTCGACCGATTCTATTTTAGAGTTGAAATATCAATTTAAAGAAGAATATCCACCGATGTGCATAAAAGACGATAGCAATCTTAAATTCTACGTTGAATTGAAGTCAAGGGAACCAGACTACACGAAATATCCTGTATGTGTTATAGTAAACTCTACAATTGATGTGGCAAGGTCGGTCAAGAGGGCCACGACTAATGAAGAAATGATCTTCAACTCAAATATAGCTCCTTTGAGGTACGCTGCTCTCAATAGTTATGTTGAAAATCCTGAAGGGCCTATGCATTTTATGTCGTTTGCACGCAAATTTGCACAAGATATGGTAGAAGATGCAACATATATTGTACACTGAACATATAACCAACTGATGATAAAATTGTTTTGATTGAGGATCAGTTGACCTCTGATTTGGTTGTTGGTGTTGCATTCAAGGATAAATATATTTTGCAGAGGTTTATGAGTGTTCATGCAATTAAGAATCAATAGCAGTTTCGGGTGGAAAAGTTGTGTACTAAACAATATTACGTGAAGTGTATGTCTGGCGATTGTACATGGTTTGTTAAAGCATCACGTGTGGTCGTTCTAGCACCTTCAAGATAAGAGAGCTTGGGACTGAACATAAATGTGCGTTTGATGTTCGAGCAAGTAGTCAGAGGCCAGCTACTTCTAATGTTGTTTGTAGCCTTATCAAGTCGAAGTTCATGAACAAAAAGACTTCATATAGTGTTGCGGACATCACTGATGACATGCAAAGCAGATACGGGACAAATATGTCGTATCACAAGGTATGGAGATCAAAGCGCAAAGCTATTGATGAAGTTCGGGGAAAGGCTAGTGATTCTTATCATTATGTTCAACAATATCTGGAGAAGTTAGGTGCATCAAATCCAGGAAGTATATGAAGTTGTGTGCAACTGCATAAAAGGATTTTTTGTACACGTTCATGTCTCTTAGTGCATCGGTCAAAGGCTGGAATCATTGTTGTCTGATTGTTGTTGTTGATGGGACATTTCTAACATCGTCGTATGGAGGTATTTTGTTAACAACATGCTGTCAAGATGCGATTTTCACATTCTACCGCTTGCATTTTGTGTTGTTGATTCAAAAAACAATCAGTCATACTTGTGGTTTTTCAACAAATTACAAGCACTGATTGGTGACAGATATGGGTTATGCATCGTTTCAGATGGACATGATAGCATACAGAAGGCTGTAGCAAAGGTAAAAAAGTTTATCTTAAGTTTATATGTCGTTTAATATACGTAGATGTTAAATATATTGTTTTCACAGATCGTGGAAAAAATTAAAATTTATAATTGAATGTTGGTTTTATTTTAATGTCGTTCGATAAATCGTGATGAAGTTTATAAAACACTTTGTTTTTTTCTTCTCTAGGTATTTCCGAATGCAGCATACTGTCTATGCACGTATCACATATCAAACAACCTGAAGACACATTTTAAAATAGAAGCGCAAGCGGTAAAGGATTCCTTTCACGCAGCAGCAAGGACTTATACAGTTGAGGAGTATGATATACACATGTCTGAGATAGAAAAACTGAATCTTGACGTAATACCGTATCTCGAAAAAATTGTAGTACAAAAGTGAGCACGCATTCATTGTCCAAAGAATAGATACTTCACCATGACATATAACGCTGCTGAAACAGTTAATTCAGTGATGAAGTCGGTTCGTGATCTTCCGATAACAACACTATTAGAGGCATTGAGAGAAATGCATCAGAAGTGGAATGTTGCCAACAGAGATGAGGCGAAGGAAACGTTTACTAACTTGCTAAGAAGCCTCATAACATGTTGGAAAACAACTATAAGGCAGTTGCCAGATTTTCGGTAAGACATAAAGTATATGTATTCTATTAACTTACATTTTATATACTTCTTATATACTATTTTTTTTTCGTAGGTTTAGAAGGCAAGTGAAAAGATTTTCAAGGTATTATCTGATGGGAAGGCATATATAGTGGATATAGATGTGAAGACTTGCACTTGCAACAGATTCCAAATGGATGAACTCCCATACCCACATGTTATACGCGTGATAAAGTCTCTGCACTTGGATCCACTCCCTTTTTGTTCAGTGCACTTCTTAACATCAACTATGTTGGCTACATATGATGAAGCAGTCATACCTGTAGAAGGAAACCCGTCTGTTTCATTTGGAACGCACACCACGCCACAACGAATAATCCTCCAGATGCTAGAGCTAGGCCAGGACGCCCACGAAAGCAAAGATTCAAGTCGGGATGGGAGCATAGGTCGAAAAACAGATGCGACAGATGTAATGTGAAAGGTCATAATGTGAAAACTTGTAGAAACCCAGCCAAATAAAATTGTATGGAGGTTATTAGAAGCGTGTCTGATGGTGTTTTTCCTTTTTGGTATTTATAAAATTTATTTTCGATTTCGTAATATTAAATTGACCATTATTTCTTATCAAAGTTGCACTGCATAATTTATTATATATAGACTATCATATACAGTCATCATGTCAACATAACTGATAAAACGTGATGGCATTTACCAATAATCTGATATGTAACCATTTCAATACAAATGACATGTTGAGCTAAATCCGTTTATTTACTTATTATAAAATAAACATAAACAGACTTAAATATAATTTGTGATAGTATATATCATGTAAAATGGTTGGTATATAAATATTTATCATTATAATGTCCCGATATTGATAGTATATCCAAATTTTATAAGAATTCATAAAAAAAAATGTTTTATTCGGTACAAATACTTTTGCTACAGTTTTTGGAAGTACATAAAATTTAACCAACATCATATATAAAACAGAAAGTACATATACCTCTGCTACAACCTTTTTTGGAATCATTGTACAAAAATGTTTTACTCGTAGAGTACATATACGGTCAAAAAAGAAAAATAAATTCCAACAAAATATCAAACAATATCAGGAACAAGAAATTTCCAACATAATAACAATATAAATTAATTCCAGCAAACAATAAACATAAAATTTAACCAACATCAATCAAGAAACAGCTCGTCCAAAATCACAAATACCTTCAATTCAACATACCTAAATAGCAAAAGTAAATAAGTGGTTTAACGTTCAAGATAAGAGTAGATAGTTTGAGCCTGCAAATGCACCAAAAACATACAAATTCCAACAAACTGAAACAGGCTAATAGACTAAAACGGCCTCATACATTTTATTCTGGTTATCATGGCAAACTCTTCTATGCCAAACTGAAGTAATTTCCCACCAAAGTCAAGCCAAAGCTCATCGCTCCTTGATTGATGCCCCTCCTTTAGAAGAATCTGATTGACAAGTTGATTTTAAACCTTGCAGTGTGGTAGATCCAAGAACTTACCAAATGTAGAAGACCTAAACAAATCTAACTGCTCGGTTGTCAACATTCGCTTGATTTCACTGATGCTAGAACCGTCGCTGTTGTTGTCATTATTGTTTAGGTCTTTGACATTTAAATCCCTGAGCTTTGATAAGCAATTCCCAATCCTACAAATAAAATAACACCAATTGAGGACACAACTTGATAATTTTGAATATCCAAAACATAATGTAATGTTATGTACTATTCGGTTGTGTCCTCAAAGTTATCAAGTTTGGGATATTCAAAGTTATCAAGTTGTGTCCTCAATTGGTGTTATTTTATTTTTTTCGTAGGATTGGGACCTATTCTATTCCGGCCTGGTAACAAATCCCAAGGATTTAAATATCAAAGTTCTAAACAATAATGACAACAGAAGAGACGGTTCTACCATCAGTGAAATCAAGCGAATGCTACCAACCGAGCAGTTAGATTTGTTTAGGTCTTCTACATTTGGTATGTTCTTGGATCTACCACACTGGAAGGTTCAAAATCAGCTTGTCAATCAGATTCTTCTAAGGGAGGTGCATCAATCAAAGAGCCATGAGCTTTGGCTTGACTTTGGTGAGAAATTGCTTCGGTTTGGCATAGAAGAGTATGCCCTGATAACAGGAATGAAATGTTTATCAGGAATGAAATGTACGGGGCTGTGCAAAAAGTTAAATATTCCTAAAGTATCCGGGGCATGTACGACAAGTACTTTTGTGGTGTTGGATTAAACAGAAACTTCATCCGGTGACAGTTTCTACAAAAATATTGGAAAAGCGATGAGGACGCTGTCAAATTTGCAAAGTTACACTTACTTGCAAATTTCCTAATGGGGTCGCAAGACACTCTTCGGCTAGACAGATGCTACATTCACATGATTGATATGATAGCGCAGATTGTGACAATTATAATTGGAAAACTAAGGTTTTTGAGTTCACGATTCACATTAGGAAATTCGTCCACTATCGACAGCAGATCCATAAAGGAACAGAGAGTGGTCGCTACCGATACAGGTGCTATGGTTTTATCCTTGCTCTCCAAATTTGGTTCTACGAGGTTTGCAACATCGCAGAGGGTGTTGTTTGCACATACCTTGGCAGAAACAACATACCTAGAATGCTTAATGTGAAGCAAGTGGCAGATACAATCGTCTCTCTATGCAAAGGACATTTTCCAATTTGGATTCTAACAAGGTAATAGTTATCTCTTAACGCCTCTCTATGCAAAGGACATTTTCCAATTTGGATTCTAACAAGGTAATAGTTATCTCTTAACGTCTTTAGTTAGAAGTAATATAAATATATACATGTATTCATTAATATAACACCATATATCAAATTCTATTTCCTAAGTTCAACAACTTGATACCCACCGAGGAAGAGAAACAGACGTTGTGCATGAATGATTTTTTAAAAAGCAAAAATGATTTCAATGACAATGAAATCCCGACAATCGACTGCCCGCAGCATACCACTAAATATAGGGTCAAGAAATCAGTGCTACTATATTTAGTGGTATGCTGTGGGGAGTCGGTTGTCAGGATTTCATTGAGATTGAAATCATTTTTGCTCTTAAAAAAATCATTGATGAACGTCTCTTTCTCTTCCTCGGTGGTATCAAGTTGTTGAACTTAGGAAATAGAATTTAATATATGGTGTTATATTAATGAATACAAGTATATATTTATATTACTTGTAGCTAAAGACATTAAGAAATAACTATTACCTTGCTAGAATTCATATTGGAAAATGTCCTTTAAATAAAGAGACGATTGTAGCTGCCACTTACTTCCCATTTAAGCATTCTAGGTATGCTGTTTCCGCCAAGGTATGTGCAAACAACACCCTCAGTGGTGTTGCAAACCTCTTAGAACGAAATTTGGAGAGCAAGAATAAAACCGTAGCACATGTATAGGTAGCCACCACTCTCTGTTTTCCAGGTTCTAGGTTCTGTTGTCGATAGTGGACGGATTTCCTCAAATGGTGAATCGTGAACTCAAAAACCTCAGTTCCCCAATTATAATCGTCACAATCTGCACTATCAATCAAGTCAATGTAGCATATGTCTACCCGAAGAGTGTCTTACGACCCCATTAGAAAATTTGCAAGTAAGTGTAACTTGACAAATTTGACAGCATCGCTTTTTCAGTATTTTTGTAGAAGCTGCCACCGGATGAAATTTCTGTTTAATCCAACACCACAAAAGTACTTGTCGTACATGCTCTGGGATACTTTATAAATATTCAACTTTTTGCACGGACCCGTAAATTTTATTCCTGTTATTAGGACAAACTCTTCTATGCCAAACTGAAGCGATTTCCCACCAAAGTCAAGCCAAAGCTCATCGTTCCTTGATTGATGCACCTCCCTCAGCAGAAGAATCTGATTGACAAACTGATTCTGAACCTTGCAGTGTGGTAGATCTAAGAACTTACCAAATGTAGAAGACCTAAACAAATCTAACTGCTCGGTTGTCAGCATTCGCTTGATTTCACTGATGGTAGAATCGTCTCTGCTGTTGTCATTACTATTTAGAACTTTGACATTTAAATTCCTGAACTTTTGGTACGAGCAATTTTCAATCCTACATAAAAATAAAATAACACCAATTGAGGACACAACTTGATAACTTTGAATATCCCAAACATAATGTAATGTTATGTACTATACGTTGTTACAGATAAACCAAACATAAAACAGTAATAAACTAAAGTTATTGAGTAGTATTGTGGTAAATAGAAACAATATTATTACATATGATAGTACATATTTTCCAAGCATAAGGAAGAAATAAACTAAACACATAAGGAATATTAAACTAAACAAAAATAGTATATAACTCTGTTAGTACAAATATACAATACATAATGACAATGTGGACGGAACATATATTGCGTCTCAAACTACACCGCACAAAAAACATAAAAACATAAACATAACAGGCTCCGTGGTGATTTATAGATAATTCCAAAAACTGTAATAATAATGTTATTAACCAAACAGAATAATGGGACCAGATTCTTATAAAGTATAACATGCTTCTTCAACAATTTAAAAAAGTCTAGTGGGACCATATTTATATATACTATAATAATGTGGTCCCATGGTTATATTTGATTATAGTATATTATATAGTAAACATATACTTTATATCAAAAATTCTATGGAGCCATTGGATGGTTTTCTTATGAAGTCATCCACTACTTATTGTATTGACACATGTCCAATGTGTATTTATTGCTGGACACGTGTCAATACACTAATGGTGAATAAGTGTGAGTGGTTCCATAAATCGAGCCATCCGATGACTCCATAGGAAAACTTTACTTTATATATGCTATAACATAATTAATGAACAAAATAGATATGGTGTCCCAGATTCAATGAGTCAGTACAATAATTTAGATATCAACAAAACAACTTCTTCAACCATGGGACCACCTTAAATTGAAAAAATAGGATAAAAATGTTCAATTATGGGATTAATAATAGATATTGGCATACCGATGAAAAAAAAAACATGAAAAATATATAATTATGTAGTAAATCTCGGCAAATCAAATTTTTTAATTTTTTTTACAAATGGTTGAACATAATGACGCAGTAAACAAAGAGAAATTTTCAACCGTCAACCATCCAAGAAAATTATATAAAATCAAAATAAGCCACCAGTACAATCAAAGGAGCACACATGTTTATGTACCAAGACAACCTTGACCAAACATTTAGACTAAAAAAAAATAACTACGGTGTAAGAGAAGACTGATGCATTACAAGATTTCGACTTTATGAATTAGGAACTCAAAACATTAAAATTATAATATATTATAAAACAATTAATCTCACCTTGTATACTTTGCCATCTGAGAATCACCAATTGAAGTTCCCAATTGCGCATTATGTTTTGACCTCTTTTTTTTTTTGTAACGACCTTCATCTTCTTGGATTTCCTCCTCCTTTTTTTATTCTTTTTTTCAATATTTGCTCATCCTCGAATTCATTGCTCAACTTTCCTTCGGTATCATCTACGCGATTTGGGTTTCATCTTCACCGCGATAATCTGGATCCTGCGCTTCTTCTCCTTCAGCCGAATTGGGGATCTTTCTTTTTCGAGGTCTCATGGAATCTTTCGGTTGAAATTCGCCGTAGTCTGACTGAAAGTCGTCGGAATCGAGGTTGGAGCTCTTCTTAACATGACGAGATTTGCCGAGTGCCTTACGAGTTTCACTTGGCTTCATGTTTCTTTCGTAAATGAGTTTCTTCTGGATGAGTTTATTTTTGTCTGTGGCTAATATTTTTCTGATACGAGCACTCGACCTCTTATGTGTGTCAACACCTACTTCCTATGTGTGTCAACACCGACGCCGCGCTTGGGGATTTCACCTGGTATGGGCGGGATTTTTGTTTTTCTGTACCTAGGGTTTACTGATGAGAAAGTTGAGTGGAGAGATGGGGAAGTTTAGACGTGGGAGAGAGGATGAGTAATTAAGCGTGTAATGTGGAGGTGGTTTTCTTAATATTGGTAACTGGAGGTGGTTTTCTTAATATTGGTAACTGCTCCCAATAACTCTGCATTAATTGGTGATAATATATTCTATTGCCTAAACAAAAAGTCTCGTGTGCCTTGACTTTTCAATTTTTAAAAACTCTTTTTTATTCTGAAGAAATCCGTTTTTAGTCACGGCCAATTATATGTTGCTGCTTCGCGTATAAATAATAGAAGGGGGTTGAAAATATTAGTTTGTGATAATGAGGAGTTACCAAATAATCAAACTCATAATGTTGTATACAAGGAGGATTTTAATAATTTATGATTGTTACCGAACTTTTTATTCAACAATGTTCCTATGTATTTTAATGATTTCAATTTCGATCTTAATGCACGTGAGATTATATTATTCTTCCAAATTTTACATCTCGTGGTTACATACTAGTTAAAATGACATGATAATATAAATTTGCTAAAAGTTTTTATTTCATCTTAAGCGTGTAGAAAAATGGTTGGTTCCTCGTTGGCCAAGTAATTTCCTCTGGTTTGATCTTTGATGTAACAAGGTGTGTTCTAAAAATCGGCCCGCAGGCGGCCAGGCAGAACCAAGGCAGTGCTTGGCCGCCTCCGATTTGCATAAATCGGCTGAAAAAATTGGCAAGGCGGCTAGGCGACGCCTAGGCAGACCTAGGCGCTTCTAGGCGGGCTCGGCGACCAGGCAGCTTGGCGGCGCTTAGGCGCTCTTAGGCGGGCTCGGCGGAAATTTTTAATTTTTATTTTTATTTTTTTAAATACTAATTACATTATTTTGTTATCGTGTTTTTTTTTTTTATATTATACTAATATTATTATTTGGACTTAAGTGTTGACTTATTATAAGTTGAGATAGTTTTATTTTGTAGGTAGTGAAAATAAATAAAAAACTCATGTGGTGGTTTGCTATTCCTTAAACTTTGGTATGGGCAATTTGGCTAAGAATCAACGTTGGCCCGAAGCCCACAAACGCGGTAAATCAGTCCTCCAAATGTGAATAATGTCTTTTTTACATTTGATCAGAATGTACAGTAAATGTAAGAAACAAGGAAGCTTTGAAGTTTTTTCCACTTCTATTATGTCTTTAAAGTTTAAACCTTTCAGGTTCAATCACAGTGAACTGTCTTAATAAAACAGTTCATTCACCAAGTCGGTACCAAACTATTGACAACTTTCAGCCTCAAGAGTCAATCTGACACCTTCTGTGTAATGAGTTGGAGAAATACCTGTTGTCTGAATCAGCTTCTTGATGTCCATGGAAATATCTGAAGGAGATTTGACACCACGATCAACCTAATAATCGGAAGAATCGAGTTGAGAGAGAGCGAGAGAGGAGAATTAATGAATCCACACGAAAATGCCTTGTTAAAACCATGGAACTTTAGTTTAGTTACACAATAATCCAATTATCATTTAAAAGTTCAAAACACATCTTATGTGGTTTCAAATTGTTTTATGCAAAATAACCCCAAAACACAATTCAAGTTTGTGAGGTCGAAAGATCACTCTGTATGTTTTTTCCTTCTCTGTAATTTAGACTAGATTTCAAAGGTTTTTAAATTTTTTCATCAAGAAGATTTAGTTTTCCCTCTTTCTCTTTGGTTTTATATAGATGATGCCTAATGCTTAACCAATATATAGGCAGAATTCTTTTTATAAACATACTGAGGAGGCAGACACTGGTCTGATTAGTGAGGTACTGTAGCCTCTGACACGTGCAACTGCCTCAGCCATTTGAACCCGTGATACCCTATCTGGGCCGCCAGCATTTAGGACTAACCGCATTTGCTTAGCCTCTACAAAAATCATGAAGAATTATAATCATTATGTCCACGGACAAGTGATAAGAGAAAGCACTTCAAGAAAGGGTCATAAATTAAATTAGTTTTGAGTGAAACCTTTGGCATGACCCTTAACACATTTAAAATCTGTAGAAGCACTAAACAAATTCCTCAAGCTAACTTGACTAAAACTTATTATCTACTACTAAAATGCAGAAGCCTCTAGGCTCTAACCTGAGATCCATTGTTTAGTCAATGTCTGTACTGCAGAAACGAGATCTTTCACGAAAATAGGACATCGAAACTCGTCATGAAAGAAATCCAATGCCTCTCCCTTAGCAAGGACACTGTCCATCCACTGAACCACAGATATTTCCACTAACATTTGTGATTTGTTTGACAAAAATGATGGACTGAACTATTCTTTTACCTCTGTATACAAAGGATTTTTACTGAAAAGCTTTTAGCATACAAAAACTCAATTGATTTAAGGATAAGATTCAGCACTTCTTCATTCACACACCTGGATTGGAAGAGATTTAGGAACAGGAGATATAGTTTGAGGTCCATAGATTATACTGCTTCTCAAAATTGCAAAGTTCCGGCAGTTCTCAGATATATAATGTTCTGCCTCGACTTTAGATTTTCCGTAAACATTCACCGGGACAGTCTCATCCTCTTCCTTGTAAAAGGATTTTGTCCCTTCATAAACTGCAGAAAATCTAATTTAATTTCAAGATACAGAAAGAATTGAAACATCACATTCGTATCTGTTTTTTTTTTTTTTTAAANTTTTTTTTTTTTAAATAAATATTCTGCTCATTCCTTTGGTGTTTCTGAGGCAAAGGTGTGGAATCGAAGAGACTAGCTCGGTTAGTTGCTTCAGGTTAAATATATCCATTAGTTGCTTCAGGTTAGTAATTCAAAGTTCATAGTGTGGAAAAATGCATTATAAGAAATCAAGAAAAACAAGAAATGTGCAGAAGAACTTCCAAGCACTGGCATAGTAATTCCTCAACAATTTATCTACATTTTGGAAGAAAAAAAAAAGCACAAAATTTAAAAACTGAAACCAACCTTGATCAGTCGACAAATGTATCAGAAGAGTACTCTCTCCAAAGCTCGACAACCATTTCACAAGAGCTGTAGGGACATTCACAGACATGGCAGCTTCCGGATCCATCTCACACGCTCGGGGCACAGAAAGAGCAGCACAATTGATCACCACGTCTGGCTGAAATAAAAATACGGTCCACAAAACCAAGCCCTTTTAACAAAACAACTTCATATACCAAATTCCAAAAATTTCACCCACAAAACCTTAATAAACCACCTAAATGCATAGTCCACAGATAAACCACAATGAAAAGATCAATCAAAGGAAAATAGCACTAGATTTGACAGCACAAGACAAACATAAAGTAGCACAAAGGTACATACTCCACGATAAACCATCATCCTGATGAAACAACTCAAAGAAAGAAAAAGCATTGAGCTATTGAGAAGCCATAACCTCGCGGACCAGAATGAGGGAGCTCATACCTGGCCAAAATCATCGGAAATCGAGCCGAGGCCGCTGCCGGTGCTCAGATCGACGTGGAACGGGAGAGCTTGAGGAACAGCATCGAGCAGCGCCTGAGGAGGAGGATTCGAGCGGTGCGTGAACGCGAGGGCTACGGGAAAATCTGCATCTGAGTTATCGGAGAAAGATCGTAGGAGGTGTTGGCCCAAGTAGCCGGTGCCGCCGACTATCAGGATTCGCTTCTTGATCATCTTCTCCGGCGTGATGGCTGAAGAGTTATAGTGCTGTAATTTTAACGGCTCCGCCGTTCCTTTATGAAATCGTTGTTTGGAGCTTCGCGTTCACGTTTGGTCATTAGTTAACTTCCATGGGATGGATAAAGTGGCGCTTATTCCGGTTTTGGGCCTCAACGATTGTAAACGAGCCGAACATTGGCCTTATCGAGTTAAAATCAACTTTTTTTTTCTTCTTTTTACTTATGTTCGAGCTCTTGACTAGTTAAGACTCGGCTTGGCTCGATAATAATATACAAATTTGAGATCGTCCCTAAATACATCAATTCAAATTTCGATCGAGTTCGGCTCAATTTTTTAATAAAATATTTTCTATCCAAATAAGAATTTTGGTCAAATTTGGCTCAAGTTTTAGCTTGAATTTAGCTCGTGCTGAGGGTATATAGTATTTGTCAAGCATCCGTGTTTATGACATACATGCTCTAGTTCAGCTTGAATTCGAATTTGAGGTGCACGAGTTCGACTCATGCTCAGTTAAACTCAAGTTCCGACTCGATTCATTTCCAGCCCTAGACTCTAGCTCATCTTTGAGCATATTAGTCAATGATTTCATACAAATTTTATGTTTTGTGTTTGTTTGGTACATACATTAATTCTTTTATTAGGTTGATCTAATTATTAGGAAGATGAGTTTTATACATACATATGCATGCTTTCACTAAGAAAAATTATCGTACTTCAAAACAAAATATAAACAAAGACATAACATTTAATAATATAAGTATAGATTTCTTTACACGCAATCCACCTGATGATTTAAATTAAAACAAATATAAAAAAAGCATAACATTTAATAATACAAGTTTATATTTTTATTTATAACGGGTCGGTCAACCTAATGATTAAGCCGGTCATACAAAAGTTTGTAATATAACATACTTTACATTATTTTTTTTGTGATCCAATGGCATTCTGTTTTCTTATAACATGTCTTACTTATCGCTAGTTAGACAATTTTCATACAAATGGCTGGCCCAATAATGGTTTGAGTGATTGATGAAGCATTTAAATGCTTGATATTACCAGTGTGGGTGCCATACTATAGTACAAGAAATTTATTTTGTAACATAAAAATCACTCTAATAAGGCATATTCCATATCAAATATCATGAAAATTACATGATTCTTTAATGATTAAAAAAAAAATTAGCCATTTTTGTTTGCCATTCTAAATGAGTTTCTTAATTATTTCAATGACATTGGGATAAGCCACTGCACAGATAACTCATTACTTTTCCAACTCTACAGGTATACTCAACAAATGCAAACGAATTCTCAGGGACTCTATACAGTAATGCATTTTTTAGTTGAGTTTGCACACAGAAATTCCACAAATTTCATTTATTTACAAACATCGTGCATTTTCCATTTTTTTTTTTTTTTTTTTTTTTCNTTTTTTTTTTTTTTTTTTGTTTTCTACAATTTTAGGACGAGATTTAAGGGTCGTGCATGAAAAACACAACGCCTTTTCATACATTCTCCATACTTGGTCTGGTGGTAGCCTGTTTTTTCTCGACAAGAAACTTGATTTTCTGTTAGAAATCAAAGCAAAAATATGGTCAATGAATCTCTATATATCCACTTTTCGGAAGGTTATAGACCAAAAAGGATCTCTCACCTTCACCGACTTGTTAACTTCTTCAAGCTTGCGAAGCATAAGATCTGTAGGAATTGTACCTTTGCCTTCCTTCAAAGCATGATGGGGAGATAATACTGTCTGCAAGATAAACAGAATAAAATAAATAAAGAAGTGAATGCGTTGAGAAGATAAAACACGGTGTAATCCAGAAATAAATAACGACGGAATTATTTACAACTTTGGGAGTTAATTGACTGGATGTCTCAACTCTCAAGGATAAACAAAGGGAAATAGGACAAATAGTGGCTATTAATTTGGGAGTTCCAAAACGCGTGGAGCTAAAACATTATCCATTTTTCATGTCTCAGTTCTTGACTAGCCCCTTAAATGATGTTTGGTTGAATAATATGGTTTTAATTATGTACCTTCCAGCTTTTAGATGGTGTTGGTGACCTCAAAACTGCGGGACCCAAAGTTAAAGATTCCATACGGGACATGCTTTCGCTTTCAGTAACTTGATTAGTATGACTCCAGCTTCCCACAGCATCTTGTATAGCCTTTGAAGCATGTGTTATTAATACCTGCATGTTTATGAATTCTTTATTAAAAAAAAAAAAAAATTATGTTATCAAATCCACGAATCGTCCCCTTAAAATATAGTGTGTAAAAAGAGACATTTTTGAGGTGTATCCATGACATTCGGAAGGTAGCTTTTTGTGTGTGTGTGTGGTTAGGCTAAAAAGGATAGTAATCGTAACTCTCTCTTTAAAACTAAACCTTCAATAAGATCACATATTTTTCCAATATAAATGATTCCTTTTCATTATCCCAAACAAAAGGCAGGTTTCAGGTTAGATAGAAATTTTACCTTCCTAAGAAATCCGGGGTTACTAACCCCTTGAACCTGCAATTCGTCAATAGGAGCTGCTTTACCTTGTGCAATGCTTACGACTTTGAAGGTACGTAATCCGTACACCGACTGTAAGCAACCTGCATATTCAAAAAATCATTTTTTTTCATACACGCACACAAAACTGCAAAACGAGCATGACTAATCACATAACTAATCTAAAATTCCGTACAAAGTGGATTCAGATGTTGTACGAGCAAGATTATTTCATTTTCATCCGCAGACTAATTTGTCTTTCCCGCAAAGAAGAGAAACGTAAAAATCAGAGTTCAAACATTATTCATCTGTTGAACTATGAATGCTAAAGGGCATTACAATTTACAAGCCACCACAGCTTCTCAATCTCACAGAGAAGAAATCGAACACACGCTAAGCTTTTGTTTTCGTACCTTGTTCTATTACAACACCAATTATCAGGGAAAGAGGTATACGCTTCTCGATTTTCTTTTCACCCAAGAATGGTACGAATGAAGGCCTCGAGACCTGAACAAACAAAGAACGAAAATGAAAACGAGGTTCAATTTAAGGATCTTGGTGTCCCAAAGTGCTAAATCATGCAAAAAAAAAAAACCTTGTACACTAATTCTTCTGTCGTGGCATAGAGTTTACGTGATGCGATATCTTTCTGAAGAACATATCTTCTATAGGGTAAATAAAGCAGAAAAATGATCCCAACACCCCATGCTAAAACCAGCAGGATAGATATCGAGAGCCATATAATTGTGTCGTACTGAACGTTTTTGGATGCAAGCTCCTCAAATGAAGCTGTATATAAAACTCTCGAAGGATTGTCAATATTTTCATCGACATCTTGTTCGGAAACGGGATCAGAGAGTGGCAAGTTTTGGGCCGACCCAAGCTTCGGCAGGGCTGCAGCATGACCCATCAGCATTTTTGCAAGCTGAAAACCCAATACCATGCAGAATTCATAATGAAAGTGTAAATATAGGTTAGGAGAAAGTAGAGAAAAAAAAAAAGACTAAAAGGTACTACCCTAAATGATAATCATAGTCAGGCAAAAAGCATGATTTTTGTCAAACCCATAAAAATTTGATCATTTTGTTCTTCAATAAAAAGTGAATTAGTACTTAATAGTGAAATAAGATATCATTGTTCCTTTATCAGAGTCATCCCCATGATTTGCACAGCCCAACACAAGAATTACAATCTGAATAAACAAAATCCAGACACACAGGACAACATGTAATAGAGCCACCGCATCTTTTTTNAAAAAAAAAAAAAAAAACATTGTTCGAATTGAAAAATTAAAGATTGAATCTCAATCACTTAAAGAGTCAAACTTCTCAGCCAAAAGACCTCCATTCTTGAGCATTTATTCATGACTTATTCAGAGAACAAGCAAGACAACGTTAGCGAAAACAAAAATGGAAAATGAAAAGGACAACAACAATCCACACTTTCAAATTTCACCTGAATTGTAACACCCCAGCTAAGCGATCAGTTCGATCCAAATTTTCTGGATATTTTTCTGTTTCTTCAAGAACTAACGACCAGCTGGAGAATTGAGAAATTTATCCAACAAAAATAAGAACAGAAAAATGGGCCGTAAATAGATATAGCCCAGTTGGTACGACTTGGGTCGGGCCCAACGTGATACTAAGTATAATACTATAAGTATAGGTAGTAGGTAGGGGGCTTTATTCGTCAGAATTCTCTTCATGGGGTTTTGGACCAAGTAATAGTATTTGATAATTGAGAAAATTACGCCCTCTACCAACAAATCTCTATTTAATTGCATATTTATAATAATTAATATATTTATTTATTATTTATGAATAATTGATTTGTGATTTACTTTTGTAAATGGCTTTTAAATTTTACATACAAGTGGTTTATACTGATTTCAAAAAATATAGCAAACATGTAGAAGGACGTTGATAATAGGAGTATACTTATTTTAGTAGAAGAGTAGATGATAGTTTTTTTTTTTTTTTCTTTGAAACGATAGAAATCAAGACAAATTTTTGCATTTTTTTCCAAATATACCCTCATTGTGTTGAAATTAAGGAAGTGTGGAGTGGTTGTGATTAGAGTAAATAAGGTTAATTTAGTCAATTTATTCATTAATTAATGTTTCCTTAATATTTGTGCAATAACCTTAAATGCCTTATATTTCAAAATGGAGGGAGTAGTAAACACAAATATTTACAGACTACTACAACCAAACAATTGAATTAATTAGTTACTAAACTGAAACTAGCGGAGGACTACTCCGACGGAGTACTACTGCTCCCAGGCATTCTAGAGCCACAAACCAAACTAAGACCCAAAAATAGAACTCCCGGAGAATGAAAACTCCAACATAGGAGAATAACAAACTCCAACAAGGAGAATAACACACCCACAGACCCCGAACACACAACAAAACAACACAACACACACCTAAACTAACAATATAATACTACTTCCCCTACATCTCGCGGGCACACCACTATAACCACACTGACCAGCGTACGAGTCAAATCCCGCAACGAGCCAACTCCACAATCAACAACAAAAGAGAACTACAAATCAAAGTCCTAGAACTAAAAAATTCAACTTACTCAAGTGACTAGTCATATCTGGCGAGGAGACAAGTTTATGCCCAGATATGAGCTCCCGCAGTCTTCAATCGGGAAGTAAACGAATGCTTTGGGAGTTGATCCGGAAAGCCTCGTCGGAGGAGTCGACGCCTTCACCAAATGGGGATCCAGCCGAACCCAGATCTGACGAGCGGAAGGCAAGACGGACACCATCAGCTCTGCCCGAGGCTGGATGCCGACAGTTGCGCGAGTAGATGATAGTTGATAATATAAATAATGGTTTATATATCAACTTTGAGTAGATGTGTGATATCTATTGAGTGATCGCGTAAAAGCTAAAAAATACAATATTGGTGTTTGATATTATCAGATGGCAATTGATAGGTGTAAAACTAAGTAATACAATAATTGTGTTTGATAATATTCACTGATAGGTTGGATGAAATTACCATCGAAAGACACAATTTATAGAATCATCTATTATTATTTACAAATGATATATTGACACATGTCTTACAATGAATATACTTTTAAAATTTATTTTAATACCTTTAAAACTAACTAGATAACCTATAAACTATTTTATGTAATCTCTCAAAGATTGCTTGAAGCTTATAAGCGCTCATTGTTTCTGCTTAGTTTCAAAGGATGTGAAAAAATAGGAAGAACAACACTACTTCAATTTGATTAGACTTTAAACTATAGGACTTTTAATAAATAAGTATTTGATTTTTAATTATTGGATCAATAAACAAACATGTGAGTATGTGTGAGAATATGTGATCCAAGAATCCGATAGAGTCGAATTTTCCCACATGATATATAATTTACTAAATATGTCTGCCAATATAAACAGTTAGTAAGAGGAATCTTCCAAAAATTATCAAAATATTTTGTACTAATCTATGGTCTTATGATATNAAAAAAAAAAAAAAATTGTAATGGCACTATCCAAACATACATAAAGTGAAAAACTAAAGAAAAATAAAAAATATCCCTACAGGAAAATTTATAGCCTATTTCCAATAAATTGATTAAAATTTTTCTACTACATGATCATAATGAATCCGAACTTATTCTACCTAAAAAATCCAAACTAATATTGTTTTGTTTATGAAAATATGAGCTGGGTAATGCCATCTTAATTTGGTCTAACCTTAGCCTATTGTGCAGCAAGAGTGATAAAAGAATTTTTACATGTGTCTATAAACTACAACTTGCTTATGGCCTGTGATAAGATTAAGATTTTCCCATGTGTAATCATATGAACTGTTTTTGCTACTTTGTTTATGACAAGCTGTCAATCAAGTTCATCCTGCAGTTAAATGAAAACCAAACAATACTGACAATTTTAAGCAAATAGAAATCTCAGTTTAAAATCCAAGAACATGAAAAATGTCCAAACCGGACGAACCAAGTCTGAAAGTCGAAAGGTACAAAACAAGAAAACTGAAATACAAAGGTTATGACAAAATCATTAAAAGAAGACGGCAGTTGCAACGAAATGTAGTCACAACAAGCACATTTTATTGGCCATGAAAAGAACCTTAGAAAATGTAAAACTAACTCCAATTACTCCAAAGAAGATTGTCTCCATCCTCCAATGTTCTCATCTTCAACACTAAATCCCCTGCTCCTCTGCAATGACAAACATCAATTCAACGTCTCAGAAAAAAATGAGCCCACAACTGTACTTGCATAATGTACAAGCTTAAAAAGCGTTATATTCGAAAATCAGTACAGTTCGCCACCTCATCAACTCTACAAATAGTAACCTAGAGTTTTTTGTTTTTTTGTTTTGTTTTTTTTTTTTNTCTGTTGTTTTCCCATCATTTTGCTTCTCTCGCAGGCAAACGAAAAAATGAAAATGGAAAAAATAAAGAAACTTTAGACATTTGAGAGATGACTTGACTTTCCTTTACCTTCCTTTTCTTTAAGCTAAGGTTACATTAAAGGATATTTTTTTTAAACCAAGAAATAATGCAGAAAGTTAAGTAGTAATGTAGAAGGGAAAGGATGTTTTTTTTTAACCTGGTGAGTGAACTTGAGGCCAACTCTAACCTCTCCACAGTAATTCTCATCCTTTACAACATTGTAAGCCATTGTTGGAACACTTCCTTCAGCAAAAACAGTTTCCAGCGGGATTCTGAAATGGTTCAAGAACCCGTGTAACAAAGTTTTAAGGAGCAAACATATAACTATTTCAAAAAAAAGAAAAAAAATCGATAGTAGAAAAACGAGACTTAGGTTACTCACGTTGCTTCTCCTACAATGTCGTCTGCTGTGAAAGTGTCTTTGTCCATCAATTTGATTTTCAGTTCATCAACACTGCCAGATATGGAGAACAAAAAAGTCTCATTCCACTCGGGACAAGCTCCCTGACCTGCTAAAGGTAATCAAGGTTTCAAAGTACAAAATTACAACCCAAGAATCTGAAAAAATAATAATAATAATAAAAAGAAACAAAAATTGCCGCAGCACAAAAACGCCTAAGCATTGAGTCTAATTCAGATATATGGAAGATTTGCAACTAGAAAAACAGCTCTTGATATTTATTATCTAATAAAAACTCAAACCTCTTTTTCAAAATTGTTATTATATTATATCCCTTTAATGTATTGCAAGAGTCCCTGCATACCTTGGTGTAAAACTCGAAAACAAACAAAAAACAGGTGTCTTTTAATGTTAAAATATAGCTGTATTGTATGAGTAGATCAATATCAGGGTATCCTTTTTAATAAATGAATTAATTAAACATTTAGATACATGAGAAATAAATGAGCTGAATGAAAAATGCACCTGATGCAACACTGCTTTTCTTCTCCTGTGTTCGGCATGAGAGAATGGCATAAGGATCACCGCCAGCTGAGCATGACGAAAGTGAAAAAAGTTCGGTTAATAAGATTCATGTTACATACAGAACAACATTAAAACATACATAATGTACAAATACATGTTAGATGAACGAACATCTTTGTGTCCACAAATTCTAGTACGAAGCAGACTTAATAATTAGGCAGATCGACCCATCATATTTATTCGAACAAAATGCATACTTACAAAGTGAAATGTCATACTTTTGTTTATGTTGATTTTTAAAGTATGCCACTTTTGTACGAAAATATGCATATTTGTTTCTTTTAAAAAAGTACAAATTGTCTGATCGTTGGGCAGCCGAAATGCGCCTTTGGAAGAATTATTGCACA
This sequence comes from Striga asiatica, assembly GCA_008636005.1. Classification (NCBI taxonomy): domain Eukaryota; kingdom Viridiplantae; phylum Streptophyta; class Magnoliopsida; order Lamiales; family Orobanchaceae; genus Striga; species Striga asiatica. The sequence goes on from BKCP01007515.1 coordinate 1,733,164, forward strand.
AATTCATCTGTGAACTGTCCAATCCACACGAATGGAACATCGTATTCTTAGATCCTGTAATGGTTTAGTCGATCCATGATCTTCACAGTAAACGGAAACAAATTTTATTACATTTTTCGAGTTCTGATTCTTTTTTCATTTTAACGGATCCATCAATCCTCCATCATTCATTATTCATCATCACATTCAAAGTCAACCCATAAACCAACAGCAAAATACACAAAAGCAAAATCAAAATCAAAATGGTAAAATGCTTCACACATCCTATCCTATACACACAAAAAAAAAATAGAATCAACAAACATCATATATGTAAGAAAACAGCCAATTTTGATCCACATAAACCAAAAAACAGCAAGAAAACTAAAAGGGAAACAAAATGATTTCTTGATTATGTCACCGAAAAAAAAAACTATGATGAGATGGGAAAAGGGAAAAGTTACATAAGAAATCGGTGCTCTCGAGGCCTTTGGCGCCGACAAGAACAACTTCAAGGGTGCCCTCTGCCATGCTCCGATTCAAAGCTGAGAATTTCAGTAAAAGAAGAGACAAAAAATGGAGTCTTGAAAAGCTCTCTTTTATTCTCTCGCCGATCTCTTTCTTGTCCAAATGGTGCATAAAATTTTATGTTTTTTATCTGTTTTTTAAGGTTGGTGGGACCCAGCCTAGCTGGCTGGCAATAATTGGTGAAAGAAAACGCTCCAAAAACGTGCATCAAATCTAATCAACCTGTATATAATTATTGAATGCATTAGAGTCTAAATGACAAACTCTCAAGCTTAGTAAACTTATTTGACAAAATATCATACCGAGTCAGATGGATATATATTAAAATTTTTTATACAAAAATAATTAGACTTAGATTTTATTTAATGTTCATACTATTCATATTAAATCCATGATTTATTTTTTCTAATTTTCTTCTACAGTTAGCTACAATAAACTACTAGTACGTAGCCGCAAGGGGCAATAATTATAACTGAATGTATTAAAGCAATGAATCAATATTGATTAGTATTGTGAATCAGAATATGAATTATTAAAAAATTAGTTTGATGCAGTTATTGGTAAAATCAAATTACATTTTTTAACTCTTTGAATAGAAGATTTTTGGTATATGACTCGTTACAAAATGAACTCGTTACAAAATGAATAAAAGATCGTAGAGATTTGTTATTAATATTAAGATATCAATTTTATTATAGGATTGTAGTAGTTATATCAATGAGATTTTCGTAATTGATTTTTAATTAGGAGAACACATGATTTGTTATTAAGGATAAAGATTGGTTTGTTATTAAAAATAAATCTGCATTTTATATTAGTAATTGTTATGCCGTATCTCTCTTCAGATGCTTGCATTTGGTTTATTTTCGTGCTGCTCTTATTATATTTTATGTGCAATGCTTGAACTTAATTATTATGTGCATAGCTTGATTTATAATTGCTTGCTCGTTTTTGTGTAATTGCCTTGTATTATTTAATTTCATTGCTCGTGTAATATATTGTGATTGATTTTATTTTTATTTTATGTGGATGACTTGGTTTAGATTAATTTTATTTAGTAGTTAAGTTGTTCGATAAATTTTGATTCAATCGTGTAGAACCGTTTTCGATCCGTTTCGACCCGTTTTTGAAACATTTAATCCGAGCCTTGGAATTTTATGTTTGGGCCAAGTTGTTCTTGTTGATTTCGGTCCAAATGAACCAAAATCCGGCCCCATGTAGCTAGGGCTGGTATCGGTTCGGTTACCGAACAGATAAGGCTAAACCGATACCGAACCGATTATTTCGGTAACTACAAATATAAAACCGTTTGTAATCGGTAACCGAATTTTCGGTTACCGATAACTCGGTTCGGTAACGGTTTCCTACCGAAAAAACCAAAATTTACTAATAATAAATAAGAGGGCCGATTTTTTTTTTTTTCTTTAATAAGGTGAGATGAGTATGCATGAAATTATACTCATCAAATTTTGATTATTGTACTTATACAGTGATTAATAGAAATATACAAACCATAAAATTAATTAATAGATGCGCAAAATGGTCGAGCATACTACGACTTTTGTTGAGGGAAATTTATCCGCGAACAGGGCTTCCAATATCCAGAATAAATGTCGGCAACTGTTGAATTTCCTAATTATTGCTTATGATGGTTTTCAGTCCTATATATTGCTTAGTAATTATATCCAAAAGCTGCTTGCTTTATTATGCATTCACAAGCAATATTACTTATTAGTTATTAATATTAAGTTATTAATTATTAGTATTAAGTTATTAATATTAGTATTTAGTTATTAAATATTAATATTAAGTATTATTATTAATTTTTAAATTCCTTATCGGTTCGGTTCGGTAAAATCGAACCTCTATGGTTTTGGAACCGATACCCTACCGATAACATATCGGTAACCGATAATCGGTTACCGTTTTAAGTAAGTCGGTTAGGTTCGGTTTTTTTTCTCGTCAGTTAGGTACGATTCGATTCGGTTTCGATTTTCGGTCCAAAAATGTCAGTCCTACTTGTAGCTTCTTGAACCCGCCCCAAATAAATTGATTTAGCTCCAAGATATTTTTTATTATTATTTGAAATTCAATCACCCTTTTACGTCATTTAAGCCTCAAATAATGTTTGACCCAAATTGATATCCCATTGTTAATGCCTCAACTCCATATTTCCCATTCCCTTGTCTCTCTCACAAAGCAGATTAGGAAAACTCTTCTCACCCTCGCCATCATCCTCTCGCGCAGAAAAAGCCCACCTCTCTCCTTCGGTTTTCAGACTTTCTCAGATCGGGTTTTAGCCCTTGAGCATCCGGAAGAAAACTTCCTTCACGCCTCGGAAAAATCGCCCTCCTCTTGTCGGAAATCAGCTACAGCCCTATTGCCGGCGTCGCCTGCCACACCCACGCAGCCGGGACCTGAGAGGAGCGGTGCCTCCCCATCGCACGACCGCGGCCTCCGCAAACAAGTCGCCGACGTCTGCAATATCCGAGCACTTCCCATCATCACCGCGAGCGACGGGTCTCCAGTTCCACCGGGAGATCTCCTTGTGACCGAACGGCTTCAAAGACGACCCCGGAGTACCAGATCCGCGGGCCTCAGCTAGAGTAGCCGTCGACAGCCATTTTTCCGGCGTTCAGAGCAACCAACGCGAACACCAAGCCCAACCGATCGTCGGCGCAGGACATGATCGAGATCTGCCGTCGAGGTCGCGTATCTCGAGCCTTCAACAGCGACGGCCCCGGGAGTTCAGATCAAGAAGACGGGACCAACCAACCTCTGTTCGCGTGAGCGACCCGCCGACGTCCGCCCAGTTCACATCTGTTCAGCCGCCACTAACCGTGGCCGCGCACCGTGCCGAGACGACGTCCGCCCCGAATACCAACGAGTCCGTTCGTGGTCTGTACGCAAGTGGCCGAGGTCCGCTTTGTTGCCTGTTCGTAAATACCCACTTGTTAATTCGTGAATTTTAGATCCCTGTTTTAAGAGAAGAAAAGGCGTGCTTGACTTAGTGAAAAATGAAGAAGAATTGAGTTTCGTTCATGTGCTTTTTGGCCGAGTTTTATTGCTCTTTTTGCTGAAGTTTTGATATGAATATCATGCTGAAAATTAGGTGTATTTAAAGCTTTTATCTCAGCTTAGTTCGGTCTTAGGATGTGGTATGTGATTGAGAAAAAGAATGAAGAAAAGGAAGGTATGGTTGTGTTGTGTTTTGTTCTTGGTGGTTGCTTTTATTTTTGCTGAACCTTTGTGTATTTTATGTACTGTTTATATGTGTATTTATGAGCTTTATTTCAGTTTTTAAAAGAGGAAATGAGCATGCTTAACTTAGATGAAATTGGAGTAGAATTTAGAAGGGATGTGGTGCTTATTTGGCCGATTCGTTATGTGTTATGTAGGCTGAGGTGATAATGAGATTTATGCTGAAAGTGAAGTGTTATTGGAGTATTTATATCTCGGTTTGCTCGGCCTAAAAAGGTGGTATTGGTTCGAGAAAAGAAAGAGGCGAAATAAAGGCATGTTTAAACTTCATTAAAAATGAAGAAAGTTAAGGAGGTGCTTTGTAATTTATTTTGGCCGAGTATTACCTTATTTGCTGAGCATGTTCATGAGTGATTATCATGCTGAAAGTAGGTGTAAATTTCAGAGTTTGCTCAGTATTTAGGGCCTTTATAAATGTTGCTATGAATATGAGAAAAAGAAAAGAAGATTTTGAAGCATATGTGTAGTTTTAGCCTCATTGCTGTGGTGACCTTGCTGTAGCCTACTTGTGTGATTTTTATACCGTTAATATGCCTTAGTTTCAGAGGTTTTATTTTCAGTTTAGAGGCTTTGAAGTGGTTGCAGCGTGCTTCAAAGAGCGACGTTCTCCTTCGAGATCGACTTTCACAGCCACGTATAAAACCTAACCGGAATTGGATACAAATCCACGACGACTATGATGCGAGGAGTGATAATAATGAATGATCAAGGAAAACCTCGCCTCATCAAATTCTATCAGTTTCAGGTTTTTTTTTGTAAATGAATAAAATGAAATTCCGCAGAGTAATTCTACCACAGTTCAGGTCGTTAGATTTGTTCTTTTCTCCTGTTTTTCACTTGTAGTTTTTGAATCTCATGTTAAACTGATTTTTCTATCTGGATTGATTTGTTCATAATTGTGTTACATAATTAGCCTGTTGAGAAGCAGCAGGAGCTAGTTCGAAGTATCTACAGAAGTAGGTTTCTGATCTTTATTTTCTTTAGGAACTTTTATCCTTAATTTTCCGGCATCTTGTGATGCAACAATAACAATCAAGTTCTGAGTGTTCTACTCTTGATTTCGTTGTGCTTTGCTTGCAGTTTTGTGCAGTAGAGCTGATAATGTCAGTAATTTTGTTAAAGTGGATTCACTGTTCGGACCGGTAATGGATTTATGAATTACCAATTGAGTATTTATGGGCAAGTGACGATGGTTTCTGGTTTAATATTTATGATTGTTTAAATGTTGTGGCATACCATTTGCAGGATGTTCGGCTCGTCTATAAAACTTATGCGACTTTGTACTTCGTCTTCGTATTTGACAATGCCGAGAATGATCTTGCAATGCTAGATCTCATGCAAGGTGTGCATTTGTTTGATTTCTATTCACTAATGTCACTCACTCCTTAGCCTGAACTCGCTTTGCACTGGGATTGTCTTCTGAAATCGATTATGTGTCAGTTTTCGTGGAGACACTGGACAAGTGTTTCAGTAATGTATGTGAGCTGGACATAGTGTTCAATTTTAAAAAGGTTAGTTTTTGTTCCTTTGTTATTACCATAGAAATTCTGTTTTAGCTATTTTGCATCAAATACTTCTATTTAGGCTCCCAATAACTGTAAGTTAATTAGTCTCTGTTAACTGCTGGCCTTTCAACAAGAAATGCAAATTTCAATAGTTTTGAGTTGGTTGTTCATGGCGGCCATGCTTGCCTCAATGCATAATGGGCTTTTTATCCGCTTAGCTCATCTATGGTTTGGTGAAGAAAGAAATTTAGTGGAGTCACCAGGAAATGAGTCTGAATTGTGCAGTTATGCTATAGTGTCATAATGTCTTTCATAAGTGAAAACGTGCTAAGTTTGGTTCATTCTACTACCCAATATGTTCATTGTTTAGTGTAGCATGTCTCTGGCTTCTGTTTATGGTGAAGCTCTGATTGCTGATGACCTATGTCACTTTTTGGTTGATTAGTTTTATATTTACTTTGCTAAAGCTTTTAGATTCTTTGATAATGATAAGTATGCTAGTGATCCCTGGAGCTCATTTGCAGTTTAAATCTCAGGTGCATACAATTCTAGATGAGATCATATTGGGCGGCCAAGTGCTCGAGACAAGTTCTTCAGAAGTCGTGAAGGCTGTTGACGAAATCTCGAGGTTTCTCTCTCTCTCTCTCTCAAATTAAAAACATGAAATAAGAAACATAAAAGGAAAAGAGATGGGAGACTGGATGATTACTAAGACTTACCTCGAGTTTAGTCTCATTGCTGAAAAGAAAATCTGAAGAAGAAAACTATCGAGTTATCTTCTAAAGCTATAAATAAACCCCTGTGGGTAGTGCTTGTATTATTACCCCATGCATAGATAGGTCCAGTTTATAATGTAGAAACATGCGTAGATGGATATGTGCAATTGCAAACCAGAATAGAGATTTTTTTATTTTTTTTTTTCACCTAGCCAGCTAAATATGACGGTGGTCTTTGCAATTATTCATAAGAAAGAAATAAGGGGAAAAAAAAACAGAAGAAAAGGCAGAGCACAATTTCACATATTCCAACTGATACCGTCAATTTATCATTGTGCAGGCTAGAGAGCAGTTCAAATTCGATTATTTCATCAATCCCTGGTTGGCAGGGTCGATAGCATCTGTAAACTCTTGCTATTCTTTGATCCCAAAAAGAAAAAAAAAATATGTCAAGCTATGTTGAATTAATCTTTTTCCAGCAGCTATGAATTAATCTTTGAAGATCTACCTCGTTCATGTTGATTCACAGAAATTCTTCTATTTTTTGTCAAACTATGTTTTTGGCACAAGTGTGTGTTTGTTGGGGATAGGATAACATGGTCTCACGAGTTTCTCCTACGTGATGATTGCTTTTCTTGCCCGTTGTTTGACTGATCTGATCTTTTGGGTTCCTTTTCATTGGGGTCTCACATGACAACGGAAAACAAAGTTTAGTTGGATATGAGAATTTTCAAGGATATACTTTACAGTGCTATCTATGTAATTAGTACATATTGTAGTGCATCAAATAAATTTTCTTGTTAAGAATTCGCGAGTGAAATCATGCTTGGATTATAATAATATACTTTACGAACTTAAGAAAGATGAAGCAAACCTAGACAGAAATGATGTATCTTATTATTTGACTACTTAAACTTTCATGAAATGCATTTCTAACTCTTAATTTTTTCCCACTCATATTAAGATTAAACTTCACATTCTACGTTTCAGTATATACAATCAATGGTTTTCATTGATATATGGTTCTCACTGGTCCAGTGATAAGCACATTCGACTATATATTCTTTCATTATAGCTTTTCTTTCTTCTTGCATTTTCACTTTCTAAAGTCTCAACTCTCGATCAAATTACTATGAGCTTGTCTGGAAACACTTCTCAAATGAACTTTTAAAGTGAAATTCTATTTGAAAAAATATTCATGTTTAGTGTTAAATTAATAATACACTTATGTATAAGTTATTCATGTTCAGGTGCAGGTTGGGTAAAAAAGGCAGACAGAGTAAATGCAGGTTACCGAATATCCATTGGGTACCCGATTACCCGTCGGGTAAAACCCAACCCGAACCCGACTGTTGATAATCGGACGGGTTGAGTACGGGTTTCCCAAAACCCGCACCCAACTCGACCCATTTACATCCCTTCTCCATTCTTGGTTTTGAATTGGACTGACAATCGAACACATATATAAAAAAATAATCAATATGTTAAAAGGGAAAACAATAATCACAGCTCACACGTCCTCATCATGTTAGCTCCGGGACACAAACACCCCAACCTCAAGGTCAGGCGTCTTCTCAAAATCTCCTTTTTTTATTTTCTTAATAATTTTTGGGTGACACGTCCTCATCATGTTAGCTCCACCCCATCCTCAAAAGTTTCTTTTAAAAATCTCCTCCAAATTCCATCCATACGTACCCATCTTCAATTCCTCCCTTTTTCATTCCATCAAATAATTTTCCACCAAAATTAAAGATGAAGAACAATCTCGTGACTAACGGCACCAAGCTCATCCTCCTGCACCCTTACATCCAAAAGCAAGGCAGTCCCACCACCCGCTTCTGGCTTCTCGCCCTCTTCTCCCTCGCCACCCTCATTTCCCTCGCCACCCTCCTCTACACCACCCGCGACCATCACTCCTCCAATATTCCTCCCATCTCTGTCAACCCGTCGTCCTCCTCGTCATCCCTCCCGCCAGCTGTCTCCCGCGCCCTCCTCCACTACGCCACGTCACCCAACACCTCCTCCACCGACCGCATGCCCCACACGGACGCCCGCCAGGTGGCCGACGCCATCCGCCAGTGCCCCTCCTCCCCGTGCAGCCTCCTCGTCTTCGGCCTCACCCACGAGACCCTCCTCTGGCGGGCCCTCAACCATGCGGGCCGAACCGTCTTCGTCGACGAGAACCGGTACTACGCGGCCCACGTGGAGGAGCGCTACCCGGACGTCGAGGCCTACGACGTGCAGTATGCGACGCGGCTGGCCGACGCCGCCGAGCTCGTGCGGTCCGCGCGGGAGGCGGCCCGCAACGAGTGCCGGCCCGTGCAGAATTTGCTCTTCTCGGAGTGCCGTCTGGGGCTCAACGACCTGCCCAACCAGATGTACGAGGTCGATTGGGATGTTATCCTTGTGGACGGGCCGAGGGGGTACTGGCCCGACGCGCCTGGAAGGATGGCAGCAATTTTCACGGCTGGGGTGCTCGCGAGGAGCAAGAGGGCGGGGGGAAACCCGAGGACTCACGTGTTCGTGCACGACTATAATATGGAGGCGGATAGGGTCGCCAGCGATGAGTTTCTTTGCAGGGAGAATTTGGTGAGGTCGGCTAAGGGTTCGACGATGGCCCACTTCGTGATCGAGAGGATGGATAGCGGGTCGACCCAATTCTGCCGGGGCGGGGCACAGAAGTCCGCGGGTCCAGCTAATTGATGTTTTTTTTTTTTTTGGCNTAGTAGGACTTGATATAATTTAATTATTTTTGGCAAAAATGTTTTTTAATACCTTTCGCGTCTGGTTGGAAATTTGGAATGGAATGGAATTTCATTGGTTTTTACTTTTTATAAAGAACAGAGAATAAACCACCTGGGTTGGGTGGTTCATGTAGCTCGCGTGCGAGGAAGGATACCACTGGTTGAGAATAGTGAGACTGATTTACCCAATCCTATAATCACGAGAAAAAGTCTTAAGTGGTATCCAGATTTTCCTTGTCTCACTTAATCAATTTTGATATAATGATAAAAAAAACTCGATGATGGTAAGATTGAAATTTTCCCTAATACTGTCCTAAACATCGTACATGTTTTACAGAATAAATTTTGAACCTCAAATTTCAAATAAACAGAATGATACCAAGTCCTAATAGCCAGAGACCAGTTTCAGGATTTAACAGTGAGTAGCCACTCATTTTTCACCCAAACTCACAAGGAAATAAATCAATAAATACCTGCCAAATATTGCCTTTAGCCTGTTCAAAAGTTCATTTAACCACAAGCCTCCACCCCAAAAATAAGAATCCATAAACCTTGCATACATAAGAGCATGGACTCCATTGAGCGCTGAATAAGGTAAGCCGAGGTCAGCCTCTTTATAGTGACATTCAAAACCGAGCCCTCGAGCTTTACACGCAAAACCCGCATATGGTTCTTTATGCAAATATCGCCTGGAAAACACCTAACTTCAGAGACATTGTTGGAGAAGAAATCATTCATGAGAAGAGGGAGAATTAATTGCAAAAAGACATACATTTTCGTATATTGAGGGGGAAAAAAATGAAGCGCTGCTGAGTTACTTGTTGGTGATGATTATGTTTCATGGAAAGATGGCATTAACAAAAGCCTCGGTATGGATGATTCTTATGAACATTATGGATGATTCTCACTTCTCAGTTAATTGAAAGGATCGCCTCAAGCGATAGTTGGGTCTGTCGCATTATCCTGACATTTCTAGATTTGAAATAGGCGCTTCTGAGCTTTATAAATTTTTCGGTCTTTTTTCTCCTTTACTTTCTGGTTCGATAGTTGTTTTTTTCTTTTTTACCTCTTCATGATTTAAATTTTTTGGTCTTTTTTTTTTTTCTATAATTTTTTTTTTTACCTCTCCATGATTTAATTTGTAGTCAAAACGGCAATAATAAACTATAATGTATACAAATTGTTGTTCTATTAGATTGACTTAACCATTAAACCGACACTCTTTTTAAAAAATGCATATTTAAAAAAAATGTAAACAAAAATATGACATTGAATAGTATAAGTATGTATTTTTGTTCAAATAATATGACAGTTCGACTCGCCTGATTGTAGACTGCCTCACAAAAGAATTTGTAATTTACGCGATATATGTACTCAGATTGACATAAAGTAATGGGAAAAAATAGCATTAACTAAAAATAAATAAATAAAAGAAGAAGAAGAAAGTAAGAGACCAACGTAGAATCCTAGTTTTTAGATTTAAAAAAAAGACACTAAAAACTCAATTGATCTATGAACATAACAAGATATTCTTCGTACTAGGATTTAGGAAAGAACTTAGAATCGTCTCCCAAAATACACATGAAACTGAAACAATGCTATAACAAATATACGAATGTCTTGTGTTATACGTCAAAAAATCAGAGCATATCAAGAGAAGTGTGACTCACTTAAATGGACCAGCCCAAGCTTATTCAGGCTCATACCTCGAGTCCATGAAGTGAACAAAGAAGCTGAATAATCTTTCACCATTGCTACTTTAGCTGTTGATCCATATGTCAGTAACTTTTGACGATCTTTCTGCAAAATGTGACTGGGAACATCATCAAAAGCCAAAATGAGCGTTCAATTAAAAGTCGGATGTTTGCATGGCAACATTTGTCAACCACCTAGCCTTTAAGGTGGCATATTGTCATCATTAATTTTTCACTTTACTCAGTGTATAAATGAGGCTTTAAATACCTCGTAAAACAACAACAATATGAACATACAAAAACTCATTCAAAAGCATTCCTTCCAATATAGAAATACTTACTTTATGTTTGTGACGATTTCTCATACTATCGATCTCCCTTTTGATTTAGTTTTTCTTCAACTTCATACTAAAGTATCCTTAACCTACATAAATTTTGTTGGTGGGCCACGCGATTATCAACAATCTCACAACCTGTTCTTTCTGCCCATATCTCTAACCGATCACTTGCGGCTGCTCTAAATGTGTCCCCTGCTGCCAATAATACCTAGAGGAGAGTTTGAAAAGCAATAAAGCATAACAAAATGAAATGAGAATAGTGAAAATGATGCTAAGTTTCGAACATTTTTGCCGAACAAAAAGGGGCATCTTAGGTAGAAAATATTCCATGCAAGTGTAACAATTAAAGAACTCTTCTGTAAAAACTTATTGTTGCAGAGTTTAATATTTTATAGCAGAATTGAGAAGTAGTCAAAAGACAGGAATTGGCAATTTCAACAGATAGAACTTGAAAGTTGAAGAATATAATAATTCCCCTATTCTGTTGGTTCTTGCTAAATCATATAGAATAAGAAAGCATATGTTGGCATTTGAACACACCAAAAACTTTGTTCTTGTAAGGCCAAACGCTGGCAAATAGCTCAGTTTGTGAAAAGTGAAACCGTAAGAAAACATTCCAAGACACATTTAAATGCCAAAACCAATAGACCAATTACATTTACAAATTCAAATGGGAAGCATGGAACTCCATGTCATATATTTTGGNTTGGGGTGTTCATTATCCAACAACATCTTCAAAAATGAAAAACTTACAATCAATGCATAAAAAGTTTTATGAAAGCGCAATTCACCATAGAGATATAGGTGTTATATGTTATAACCATTCCACAGGAAAATAAATGATAAGTGTTCATCTTTACAGAAAATTATCTGCAAAAGGGTACTAATATGATCCACGGTAACTCAGATTTGGCTCGTTTTCAAGATTCGCGTGAACAAAACAAAATGCATATACTAACATCATTCCCAGAACAAAACAATTGTGGTAAAATTAATGACAAAAACAAAATGCGCTTAGGTCCTTGGACAACAGTAACACATACCGTCTAAACATTTGAACTGCAACACGATATGTTGTTCCATAAAGTCCTAAATAAAATCATAAAAGGTTAACAAAAATCATATAACTATACATGATGAAAGAAGAAGGTAATCTTCTTGACCAAAAACACAAAGGAAAACTAGAATCTTGAACCTCTTCCAGCTCATCCAAAACCCTGTCTGTTTCAGTAGAGCATGAGCCTGTAGATAACGGCTAATTTGTCCCTGGTTTTTGAGAACCCGGAAAATGTCTTCTCCATGTCGCTTTTGGCTTTCTCCTTGATTAGCCGGCCGAGTTTGGTGAAAAAAGCCGGACTCTCCAGCCGGGAAACTCAGGTGGGTACCGCGGGACCGGTCCGGAAGTGGACGGCGGCGCCGGCGGCGGTTTGGGTGGGAGAGGTAGGAGGCTAGGAGGGAGAGGAAAAGACATTCTTGTTTTTCAGTGCATAAAAAAAATTTTGCTCCAAATATATGACGGAGTAGTGTTGTTGAAATTAAAATATGTATCAATCAACAACAAGCACCAGTGGTCTAGTGGTAGAATAGTACCCTGCCACGGTACAGACCCGGGTTCGATTCCCGGCTGGTGCAAATGTAGTAGTGATGAATTGCCTCAAGCGATGGTTGGGTCTGTCGCATTAACCTGATATATCACGATGTGATATGGGCGCTTCTGAACTTCATTCAAACTAGTACGTAACCCGTGCGATGCACGGGCTGTACATATTTTAGAAAAATTTAATAAAATAAAGGTCATTAATCAATAAGTTACAATACGTAGGGTATTCATAAAGTAAGCATAAATTCTTCATTGGTACTAAGTCATACATTATTAAAAACTTCCTTGTATACAACATTATTAGATCAGAAAACGGTATGTCTTCCCTATATCCATCTTCTCCATAAGGCAACAATAATGGATAATGTAATGCCGGATATGAAGCATTAAGTTCATTTATCCGTTGAAGACGATCACTCTTAGTCTCAACCAATATACCTTTGTCACTCAAACATTGGTCGAAATCTCTGATAATCAACGTAGCAACTTCAAAGCTTGCGGGTAGATTATAGCGTCTGGCATCATTGTATCTTTTTCCTATTAGACGTATTCTGACATTAGGCTGATCGTGGTTCTGCATCCTTTTGCTAGCCATGCGAAATGACTTGACCAGCTCGTTGTTTTCGTCTAAGATTTGTTTCAATCCAAGTTGTTGTCACCATCTCTTTGCCTAAAAAATAAAATTATTATAAGCATAATGAATAATATTTGGATACATGTGTTTTTCGTCATATTTAATTTTAAATACAAACCTCACAGCATTCATTCTTTTTTAAATTTCGTTTTCGATATCATATATGTACAAATGTGCAAATGACTGAAAGACTTCTTCATTGGCGATTATTTTTGGAGAGCAAGACGGTTTCTTGACTCATAACTTAGTTTCCTTTCTTTGGTCTCTCTCAGTCTCCTTTTGTTGTCTTTTCAGCTGTTTCTGAATTTCATTTTCTTCTTTCACGCGTCGCGTTTATTCATTTTCTACCTTGTCATGCAACCGCTTGAGCTATTTCTCCTGCAAAATTTTTGGATACATGAGTTAGGACACATATAATAATGATGTTGTAAGTAAACATAGCATGTTAAAAATAATATCATAACTTATGATATAATAATAAATTCCAAAGTTGCATACACTTTTAACTTTTCCTTCTAAATTTACCTATCCAGTTGCTTCCTCTCATTTTCCTTTTTAGTTCTGCCCTTCTCCATGCGCTTGATTAAAAAAATTTCTTCTCTCTTGGTATCATTCTCATCCCTTCACAAAATGAAAAAATTATGAGGCTGACATCTCAAATTCTAAGAGGGTCCGACTAAACACTAACATTCATACCCACATTACTAAAATGCGGCAAACTTTCTAAAATGCAAGTATTAATGTCGGCATGAACGTTAAATCTCTTTTCTGTGATAGAGAACATGAATCAATAATTTATATAAGAGAAAAAAAATCATAATTAAGATGGAATAAGAAGTACACAAAGCAAGTCATTATATAATTGAAAAATTCTATAGAGATAAACCAGTGGCATCTTGAAGTTGTAATTGTTGACCGCCTCTCGGACGATTGAAAATTAACTGCCATCTTACATTCAAAATTGGTAAGTTTTTCTTCTCGAACTCTATATTCGCCTTATCCTTCTACTCTCCGATGGAAACATTACAATCGATGATTTGAATTTAGAAGAATATGGGTTTCTTTTTTTGTAGGGCTGACATCTTTTCTCCCGTACAATATCTTCATCTTATCCTTAAAGATCCATGGTGCATTTAGGAATTTTCCATAAAAATGAGGCACAATGAAACTACCGGTGGAACAACCCCTCTCAAAATAAAGGCTTTGGTGTGCGGAGTCTCCGCCACCGGGATATTCAAGTAATTCCTCATACATAAGAACAAAATGCACCTGAAATGCAATATTAGACGGTAATTATTAATGTTGACTGGCAATTTGTGAAAAAGAGATCACAAAATAGCATTCCTTCTCCCCAGAAAAATGTAATTCCACAGTATACATCGATATTGTTATATTTTTTTTTTCTAATTTAAGCTTAAACGGGAATTCAGTCATTAAAAAAATACTCACAAGAATGGCATTTTCAGTTAAAAGTATCCAACATGAAAGATAGAGCAAATCTTACTTTCATTCTCAAATTCCTTCGCTCAGAAGACATTCCATAAAATATTCTTAAAAAAAAATACAAAGGTTCCAAAAAAATTAGATTCAAATATAACTGATAAAAGTGGTCTAAAAGAAAAGTTACCTCTTCAGAGCCCCCTGCAAATTCCTTGATTATAGATAAGGCGTAAGCTGCAACTTCATCATAAAGATACCTGCAACCACATACCATGAACTAAACATAATAATTTAATTTAAAATAGCAAATGAACATCATTCAAACATCAACACCAAGTAAAGTAGTATTTGTATTCCTACTTCCAGATACCATATTTCTTTATATGACTAAGCACGTCATCCAAGGAATTACATATATGTATTAGAAGTCGGTTGTGTTAAATAGCTAACATTGAAAGTTTGCACGATAGTACAAAATATATGAATTTCTCAATAGCAAAATGCTAAAGAAAAAGGCGTAGTAAAGGATTTCAATAGTTTAATTACAGAAGGAAGCTTCTGTTGAGTATAAAGAATACAATCAAAAGGATGTAGTTGATCATTAAATAAAGATATTGTGCATTAGACACAAACTTCATTTGAGTTGATAGTTACTGATTACTATTTATTTAAACAGATAAATATAAATTACTGCAAGAAATAACAACCATAAACTTCAGTAAATGATAATCAACAACATACCCATGCACCCCTACATGAGATAGCAGTAAATGCAATGTACTGGATGTTGTGTTCTTTTGCCACGCTTAAACCGTTTCTGCATCATGTCTAACCAAGCAAGATGAGCTTGGACCAATAACTATACTTAATGGATAAACAAAAAGGGCCATAGAAAGTTCGTCTACGTGTACCTGTAGGCATTTCTCAAAGAGGCTTGAGGGTTCTCTTCCACATTGTATATTGGCCCAAATGTATGAATCACATAAGAAGTTGGAAATCAAAAGTCTCTTCAAGCTTAAAAATGCCAGTTTCTGTTTAGCTAATATTAGTAGTAAAAATAATTAACACAACCGTAACAGTACATAAACTTGAGTGCATACGGGGTAAGCTTATCTTCTCCTATTGGAGAACGAACTCCGCGACTTTACTTCTGGGACCTCGTAACGTGTTGCTCGTATCAAGACCTGCAGCTTGATCTATGGATTGAAGTAACCCTAAGAAAATAAATTCAGAGAACATATTATATTAAAATCTGCTAAGAACAATTTTCAAATGGACAAAAGAAAAGGGAAACAAAAACAAAAAAATTGTATAACATATGCATGTTCAACATTTGATGTGTTGAACTTTTCAGCAAATTTTTATATATGAAAAACCACTGAAATATGCCCACTTTTGTCTGATGCATTACAAATAAATTTTTACATCTCCATCTACAAATCATATTATAAATACCAGTAGATAGCATTATTAACTGGAGATAGAGTCCACTCTGTGGGGTATCCGCCTATCCAAGGCCCGCTTGAAGCGCCGTTAATCTTCGGAGGTAACGTGCAGCCCGGTAGAGCCCGAACAGCTCCTGGTCAGTCCCGGGCTAATCCTGGTTGGTCGCAGACAGCACCTGGTCGATCACCAATCGCACCCGGTTTGTCCCGAACACATCCCGATGACTCCGCTTCAAGCTGAAAACGGAAATCAACAATAAATAATCAAATTTCAGCACTTAAATAACATGAATAAACTGAAATCACTGAAAAATAAATAAAGAGATTAATAAGAACGACTACACCCTTTTATGTAGACGAATTCGGAAGCCACACGTGAAATGTTAATTACACAGGCTCAAGCCCCTGTATAATTATACCCACAAAAATCACAAAGAATCTAGCTCCGGGCCATGGCCATCAGAACCACCGGCACCCAAGTCTCCGTAGAACAAAGGCCTTGCACAAAGGAATACCCGAGACACTCACGAAGGGGATACACAAAGTACTCTTTATTCTACTATCACTCTGCTCTCTTTTCTTTCACAGATAAATGCCTATACTACTCTCTGTTCTAACCCTTAAGACGCATTAATTGTGTTTACTCACACAACACACAACACTCTATCGCACACAGTGACACACAGCATTCACAGGCTCTATCATAGACACAGTATTATTTTTAAGGCACTCTTCCACACAAAGCACACACAACACACTCTTTGACATAATAGATGCTTCTCTACCTCATTACAAAAAACCATAGAAAAAGGAAGCACACACAGGCAGAGACAGAGAGAGACAGAGAGATTGTGTTTAAGCTTTGCCAATTTCTCTGCCAGAAAAGCGCAAAAGGAAAATAAAAAAGTAATTTTTTTCAATAGTTGACGGAGGTTTTGATGTGATGTCCAGAAGAACTCGATTTACTCCAGGGGCTTCATTGCAATTTTTTGTGGAAAGGTCGGCCAGAAACATGTGATCAAAGTAATACCAGGACATTTGCAAATAAAGAGTCGATAAGAAACCAATTTTAAAACCCCCAGGGGACCATAAGAAAAAAAAAGGAAGAAAAAAAAAATTCAAACTATAAAAATCCAAAAAATATAACATACCAATCTATAGTCATTTCATCTTGACTCGTGACAGTTCAATGCGTAATGGCATAACTGTGACTTTTCTGGTCGTCTTAAACACCAACAGTGAGTACCGACATGAATACAACAAAAGCTTGCCATATAGAGCCACAAAACCCAGCATCCTTGATTGCTTGAGTGAAAATCCTATCCACCGGTTTTGAACCATAAAATGAAAAAAATAAACAAAAATAATAGAAAAGATCAGCCAGACTCCCATATTTCATATGAAAGATACAAATATTTATATATTGCACCTTGCGCAGGATGTCCAAACGATTGCCCAAAGTAACATCACCAGGAACACGTACTGCAAGGCCGGGCCCAGGGAAAGGATGGCGCTTCAAGACCCCTGTGGGACTCGCACAATCCTTTCCAGTTCACGAACCTTCCAAATCAGACACAATGCAATGATATATCATTTTCAAGGAATAGATGTAGGCAAAACCAAACCTCATAATGAACTTTTTAATAGTATATCTTGTCTTGTGAAACCAGAAAGAATCAACGAATTCACATAATTAAACACAAAACCCAACCTCATAACGCCAAAATAAGTTATTTCTCTTAATCCAGTATCCCGAGCTCATGCCTTACTCATTAAATAAAATTGTGCTAATAACTAACAAACAACCCAAAATTCAGCTCTCACAGTCCATATTACAACTCGATAATATATTCAAAACTCACCTGACCCATCCCGGCGAAAAGAACCACACAGGTTTTATTTGAGATCCGAAAACGCGACATCAGTCAGGGCAAAGACAGTGAAGCTTCTACAACAAAAAACATATAAAAAACTGAAAAAGAAACACCCAAATCAAACGGCAAGTCAGATAAAAAACCAAAACCCTAAATTTTGGTGCACAAAAGCCCAGATGGAATCAGAAAAAGGAAAAAAAAAAAAAACAGAAACGCAGAGAGATTACCTTGAGTCTGCATGGTTTTTTGCGCTTCAAACTTCGCCGAATCGAATCGAATTTTGGAAGCTGTGAGGAGAGAGTCGATCCTCTGCTTCTGAATGGGGATTTCTCGCTCACACACCATTCGCCTTTCCCCCTCGTAGCCTTAGTCATCTTTCATCGCCTTCTGAATAGGCACAGTGCCTCGATGAGCTCATCCCGGCTGCTGTTGCAATCGCCGTACATCGAGCATGGAGAAGACGATGGAGATCCACCGTGCCTATATCCTTCTTAATTGGAGAAATGGTTTGAGTTTGATTTTGGGAGAATTATTTTGGATGTGATTTGTTTCGATCTGATTTTCGGAGATTGGGTTTTGGGAGAATTATTTCTATTTACTTGTTCAGATCTGATTTTGGGAGAGATGGGAGAAGCAGTTTAGATATGATTTTGTACAGATTTTAATGCGTTTCAATACCAGCTAACAGAAGAATTGATTTTGATAACGTATTAAATTGATTTTGATAAGGCATTAATACCGGCGCCTTTTTAGGACTTTTTGTTGATGATAAATATGGATTGATTTGCACAAAATATACCATCCCGTAAATTATGGAATCACAAATTCAAACTGAACGAATTTTTAATATGGTATCACAATTTCAAATTGATTGGTTTTTATAAAATTGCTATAATTAGTATGTCAACATGGTTGACTCATTATTTTTTAAAACTTTCCCAAAACAATTTATTGACCTCTCTTTTTCAATATATATAGATTTTTGGTACTTTTTTCCTATAGTTTTTTACCCCATCATGATTTATTGAGACTAATGAGCATCTTTTTTTAAAAAAAATTATACTAACAATATAATAGCCCGCTGAACTATTTATATTAATATAAATACTATTCTAAAATATTTATTTTTTGATACAATCATAATCTTCAAATATTATTTATTCCAAAATTTATTGTCACATAGTACCATTATTATTATTCATTACACTTAGTAATATTCTTTTTTTTTTTTACATATATATAATAATAAATATTTAATGTATATTAATATTTTTTATTGATGTAATTAAATGTAAAATATATAAAAAAAAAATCTAAAATAAATATTGTGTCATATATGCAGTCTATTCAATTTTTAGAATTTATTCTATTTCATAATAATTAATAAAATCACATAAGTAATTAGACAATATTATCAGTGAAGTTTATTGTAGAAAATTTTATGTATTCAGGATTATTTATAGAAGATTTTATGTAGTCGGGATTTTTCAAAATTCATTATCTTACAAAATAATATAAATAGTCCATATAAATTTAGATTCTTTCCAAATTGTAATAAGGCATTGTAGTTAAATAAATATGGACACCCAATTGTCCGTGTGATTTTTCTAATATATTTGAAAGTGTCGTGGTTAGAAAATATGAACAACTAATTGGCAGTGTGATTTTTCAAAAAAAAAAAAAAATTAAAAATTTTTATCGATTCTGTAAAAATGTGCTGCAGGTTGATAAATTTCGGCAACCAATTGTCGCTTGTATGGTCAAGACAATTACATTGAACCTCAACTGCGACGCTTAGTCTAGCTTCTACTATTTGTACCCAACTACATGATGAAAATCCACCCGGCCAAACGTCACTCGACAGCTCGGTCCTTGCTTAAGCGAGCCTACTACGTGAGACCGAAGCTAGCAGCTCTCTTGACTTAATTGATCGATTGCCCCGAAAAGACGGATAAAGCCCATTGCCAAGCAAAGCCCTAGAGTACAAGTTCAGAAATTGGGTTCAAGTAAGCCCTTTTCCCAAGATGAGGTGGAGAAAAAACCCGACACAAGAGGGTGTAGTGGGCTTAGAACAAGACCCATCTGTGGGTAAGATTACATCTTCATAACAAAAGGTGTACACGTTAGGTCTCACTCAAGGTAATGTGCCCAAACCTCACGAGTCCAAACAAAATTGGATCTTATTGTGTGACAAAACCACAGATTGGGCTTAATGAAAAGCACTCTCCTATTCTATGTAAAGGTCCATCGTAGGCCCAGACACACAGCCAATAAGTCAATTTTCTTAAGGTGACAAAGAGTGGGTCTAACGTGGAGCTCCAAAGAATTTAACAAGCACAGCACATTAACACAACTCAACATGAAAAAATCCCCCAAAGGCATGGCTAAGGGACATACATATGATTGCATGAAATCTTATCCTTCTAGAAGAATTAATATTGATTCTATGAATATGAAATTCATGTTCAGTTTTTCATGCCTCCATCCCGTCCATGCTAGGTCTCTACATCCTGACCAGCGGTGAACACAAGTTGTCTTTTGTTCTGGTTCCACACGTACCTACCAGAGAGCTGGTGCTCCATGCATACCGTGCCTTGGCTGGATTGAATCCTAGAATGGGTTTGGTTTGATCTATATGTAAAAGGGACATCCGAAGGACACGCAGTGGGCATGCTGTAAGGCGAAGGAGGTGATAAGTGAATGGGCTTTAAGCCTAAGGCTTTGAGCTTGATTAGGTATACTGACCGTTTCAGCGTATCTCATGGATGGAAGAATGGAATTATTATGGGGGTAGAAATGCAGAAATTTATCTCCCTGTCCTTATTGACTTAAAGCTTACATCCACCGACCCCCACGACTCTTTTTAAAGACGCCCTTTTAGAGATAAAAATGATTTTCTTATCGATAAGATTCGGCATGGTGCTCACTGAACCTTCGTAATATCTAATAAGTTGAATCTTATGTCGATCATATACACATAGAATGCTAACTCCAATTCCTTGTATGTTCGATAGAGCCAAAGTTTACTACAAACTTCACTAGAAATTACAGTTAATTAATATGTACTTGGGACAATGGCTTCCCCCAAGTTACATGTAGATCCGTCCCTGGTAGTGTTGACTTTCCAAAAATACTATGTATTAAGCCTAAAAAATATGAGTATTTAGATTAAATAACATAGTAAAAAAATAAAAAATATATATATATATATATTTATATATATATGGATTGGTTCAAATGCATCCGCTTATTTAAAGTGAAGACGTGAGACTCATTCCTAACCACAAAATTTAGATCTTGATTTAAATAATAATTCTTTATTTTTATTATTTAATTCTTTATTTTTAATTATTTAAATATTATTATGACCATTGACCGTTGACTCTGGCGTTGACCATTGACTCCGGCGTTGACTTTCGGCGCTGACCGTTGACCATTTGTCTTTTGTTGTTATGCTATTTCTTTCTTGCTAGGTTAGTTGTGCTTTGTTGCTAGGTTAGTTGTTTATTGTTGCTAGATTAGTTATTTGTTACTGCTAGGTTAGTTGAGTTTTGTTGCTAGGTTAGTTGTCTTAAGTTGCTAGGTTATTTTTTTCTTGCTGCTAGGTTAGTTGTCTTTTGTTGCTACGTTAGTTTTTTCTTGCTGCTAGGTTAGTTGTCTGATGCTGCTAGGTTTTTTTTTCTTTGCAAACAACACCCTGAAAGGGCGGGGGATTGGGTTGGATCCCCAACCTGTGCATAGATCAAGACCCCAAAATTGGGGCCAAAAATATCAACATGCTACAGTCTACAAAGTCTCAGAAGCAAAACAAAACAAAAAAGAAGAAAAAAAAAAAGAAAAAACAAAGAGGAAAGAATAAATACAAAATCTGTCATCGGGCTAACAGGTGCCCAGAATCAAAAGTCTAATCTAGTGAAAGCAATAAGCCTAATCCAAAATATCAATGAGCAAGATACAATAGTCTACAGAGTCTCACTAACCAAAATAAAAAACGAAAAACAAAAAAGAAAAGCTGAAAAAACGAAAAAGAAAGAGAAACTACGAAACAAAGTCGATCTTCGGGCTAACAGATGCCCGAAATAAATGTCTAAACTAATGAAAGCAAAAATCCTAAACTACTGAAAGCGGAACGCTGGATATCCAAGCTGGTCCATCCGTACAAGAGTGCGAAGGCGGAGTGGAGCAGTGTCGGTTTGAAATGTATGTGTGTCTGGTATGGTGGCGCCAAGGCTGGCCAGGTAGTCGGCAGGTCTGTTCCCCTCACGGAAAATGTGCGTGATCCTGTGATGGACAGACCGGAGTAGAACTCTAATACGCATAAGCGGGTGCTGAATTTGCCACGAGCCCTGGTGGCCCGAGATCAAAAGGGTGGCTACAGCCGCAGCGTCTAGCTCGATCCAAATGTGGCTAGAGAGGTGGACAGCAATCTGAAGGCCGATCTGTAATGCCTGAATCTCTGCATCATAGCTCGAAGAGGCCCGAAGGGACGCGTGGAAGGCGGTGATGAGGGCGCCGCTATGGTCCCGTATCAAGCCTCCTCCTCCGGCAACTCCAGTGTGGCGATCAAAGGAGCCATCAGTGTTCAGCTTGACCCACGGAGAGTCAGGTCGAAGCCAAACAATAGCTCTAGGCCGAGGGTGCCGAACAGGTAGTGATGAGGCCACCATGTAGCGATGTGGTGGCGTGCAGCCTGTCCAGTCTTGGGCCGTGAGCCTGCCCAATGCGATGACGAGTGAAATGTGTCTCTCTACCTGCAAAACAATGTGAGAAAACATAAAAGTAATATCCCTATGCTTCGCACTATTCCTTTCTGTCCAGGTGAACCAAAGCATCAGACAAGGAATGAGGAAGCCCACTTGTCTAAGGTGTGTGCTCTGTAAGAAAAAACTCAGGAGCTCAAAGAAACTGTATGTGGTGGGTAGGGATATATGTGTCCAAGTGGCAAAATGCTCCCACACTCTCCTCACAATCTCACTCTCTAGAAAAAGGTGGGTAAAGGTCTCGGTCTCATGGCGTCCAGTCTCAAAACAACACACGCACCAAGAGGGGAAGGAGATCCCCCTCGCGTGTGGCACAGTATCGACGGGTATCCGGCGCAAGAGGAGGCGCCAAAGGAACACCGAAATAGTAGGGGTGAAAAGGTCACTCCAGATGGCCCCGAAGAGGAGATTAGGCCGATCCCTCAGCCTGATCTGCTCCCAAGCCGAGGTAGTAGAAAACACACCTGATGGTGTAAGTCTCCACCTCATGCTATCTGAACCGTCCCCCGAGATAGGGATCTGCTGGATCTGATCTAATAAATGTCCGCTAAATCCCGCACCAGCCCCCAACTCCCTATCAAGCTTCCCCCTATCCCACGACCCGTCCGTCCAGAGGTCTTTTGTTGCTAGGTTAGTTCTTTCTTGCTGCTAGGTTAGTTGTTTGATGTTGCTAGGTTAGTTGTCCTTTGTTGCTAAGTTATTTCTTTCTTGCTGACAGGTTAGTTCTCTGTAGTTGCTAAGTTAGTAGTTGCTAGGTTAGTTCTTTGTAGTTGTTAGGTTAGTTGTCTGTAGTTGCTAAGAGCTGGTCCCATTTGAGGTGACTACTAAATATTCTAGATTAAGTAATAAGACAATTAGTACATAACCAATTCCTTA
Organism: Striga asiatica; assembly: GCA_008636005.1. Lineage (NCBI taxonomy): Eukaryota > Viridiplantae > Streptophyta > Magnoliopsida > Lamiales > Orobanchaceae > Striga > Striga asiatica. The sequence continues at coordinate 1,756,558 of BKCP01007515.1, forward strand.
TTAACGAAAACAATAGAGTTTCAATGTCACTAATTGTCTAATACCAAAAACATAACCACAATTATCATACAAATAAAAATTCAAATATTTTCATCATTCAATTGCCAATACTAAATTTTTTAACAACTCAATGAACATTTATGTCTCTCTATATCTCAATCAACAAATGAAGAAAAGGGGATACAATTATACAAATTTAAAAAAAAAAAAAAAATTACATTTAGTTACCAGAAATCCGCCATTAAAAGCGTTGGCTCTCAGGGATGTGTTACATTTTAGCAGGACTGCGATGCACTCCGCAACGGCATGGACTGCGAACGGGACGACCGTGAGATGAGGCTCTTGTTTCTCCATATCGGACGACGTGCCGCAGCCGCACTATCCCTTGTCTCTTTTCTTCAATTTCATTAAATTAAATTGATTCTTGTATCTTAACGTATAATATAGTTTATTAGGATTGTGATTATATGAAAGTTAAGATCAACATAATGTACCCCAAAAATTTCTTTGTGATCTTTTCTTTGAATGTTTGAATTTTAAGTTTTTTAAAGAAAATTTCAATAACACATTTAGGTGGGATTTTTAAAAAACTTTCCAAAAAGATTGCCACGTTTAGTAACTTTAAAATTATAAAAATTTTAGAGAATAAACATAGGACTTATCTGTTCCAAGAGGCACAAACATTAAATTGTCAGGTGAAAATAGACAAACACTAGTAGTTGATCCTGTGCACATGCACACATATAAATTATGAAGTATTATAACTTATGTATACATATAATATTAAAATTAAAAAATATATAATATACACATCACATTTTATAAATTTGATTATTAATAAATGAACAATATAAATATTAAATTATTTAACTGTACACATGAATCTCTTATTGATTGTATAAAATGAATACATAACATGTTTTTATTACTTTAATTTGGAGGATTGTGGCCAATTAATTACCAAGAAAAATTAAAACAATAATATTTATATTTATTATTATTATTATTATCATAGAATTGTTGAAGGGTTTTTTTCATGTCATAAAATTAATTCTATGATTAAAAATCTAATATTACTTTTAGAGTAAATAGCTTGAAAAGAAAATGCAATGTAATTTTTCATTATTATGTAATTTACATATACCATTTAATGCAAATTACAGTAAGTTGATTTTAGTAATAACTATAATAAAATAGAATAATTACTAAAATATGATTACACTTAAGCAATATAAAAAAATGTAACGGCTTTACCATAATTGGTTGAAAAATGAGTGGGAAAATTTTGTTATTTGCATTAATTAGCCTGGAATTATGGGATAGATGATACAAACTTGCTAAAATGAATTCCAAGACGCCGTCGTATACGGGTATTAAGTAATTATTTAAGTATGATTCAAGCATCAACAACCACCAGTGGTGTAGTGGTGGAACAAGGCCGTTCCATGTTATATTAGACCCGGGTTCGAATCCCAGGTGGTTCTCAAAAGCTGTGATGATAATTGCCTCAAGCAATGGTTGGGTCCATTGCATTATCCTGATATTTCAGGATGTGAATTAGGCGCCTCTGAGCTTCATTAATTTTTTGGTATTTTTTTTCCTATAGTTTCTTATCTCTTCAAGATATATTGAAATTTGTAATTAAAATGCCAATAACTAAAGTTTTAATGATATTTTCAATATATTATTTTATTTACGAACTGTTGACCTTCTATTAGACCGACCCAATCATTAGACCGACATTCAATGAATTAACCATTCGATCGACATCCTCATTTTACAAATATTCATATTATCATCAGAAAAATGTCATATTTGAAAACAATATAAATAAAAATAACACATTTAATACTAGAAGTATTTATTTTTATTCAAATAGTACAAGAGGTCGACTAGCATAACGTTTATAGACGGTTAGTTTTTAGATTAAAAAAAGGAACGAAAAACACAATTGATCTATGTACAACAGAACAAGAAAATCTTCGTACTAGGATTTACGAATGAACTTACAATCGTCTCCCAAAATACACAGCAAACTGAAACAATGCTACAACGAATTTACGAATGCCTTGAACCCACAGCAAACTGAAACAATGCTACAACGAATTTACAAATTTAAGCCAGCCTGCATAAACATCGTGAACATGTACTACAATCATATGTGTACCACATCATGTCAAACCGAACAGAGTATTACTACAAATTGTGTCATACTCTCGAGATATTGGCACGATTCATTTTTGCTTGAATGTGGCATAGAGAAACAAGAAATTCCACACAACCACCAAACGCCACCACACATTCAATAATATGCCAGAAAGCCAAACAGTATGGACGGTTTTTTCGACTATACTTCTTCACTGCCATCTTGGTTGCCATTTTTCAGTATATTGAACTTGCAAAGAGGACAGGTGGCATTTATGTAGAGCCACTTGTCTATGCAGGCGGAATGAAAATGGTGGCCACAAGGAACCTCACGCAGTTCAGCTCCATCATCGTAAGCACTCAGGCAAATGCAGCATTCCTGGAATCCATATTCAGGAACATTTTAGATTTTAGAATAAACCCAACATTTTTTTTTTTCCAAAAAATACGAGAGGTAATTGCCACGATGCTGTCTATTTGCTGAAATTACAATTGCATCACCGCATATGAACAATTACATTCATATTTAGCTTAATTATTGTTTAGGGAAAACAAGTACCCCTCGTGATTTAATGTAGATTACTGAAAGCGACAATATGCATAGAAATGTTTTTTTGTTATATTCTTTTAGCAAGTTTGTGTATTAAGCTTGATGTGCGCCAAATTGGTGTACCTTTCTGGACATGGGCCAAGGCCCAACTCAGCGTACCAAAAAGATAAAAAAAACCAGCATAGAAATGCACCAAAAATAATTCTAAAATTTAAAGCAATGATTTTGTAGTATAAAACAAAGTCCAAAAAGGTTGAAGGCATTGCGTTATTTGAAAAATAGAACATGGTGCAGATAGACATACAGCATCCTCTTGAGGAAGGGCATGCTCTGTGGGTGAGTTACTGTTGCATTCAGTCATTATTCCTCCATAAGAAACTTCAGTTTCACTGCTTTGCTTCTCAAGATCACTGATTTTCCGGAACTTGTATCTAGGTAGCCTCTCAATGTCTTCCTTAGTAGCTCCTTCCTGTAACACAACACAAATCAATAAAAAAAATGATAAATCAATTCTTACAACAGAGACTAGATGTCATTTTCAAGTTTCTCAACATCTCCACTCAATAGTTAATGCTAAGAAAAGTTAGATTAAATTCTTCAGGGCCAAATATTTCTCCATGGATGGTCATCTCAGTGCCAAACATAATCACATAGCTTCGTGCTGAGGAATAGTTGGATCAAATGCGAAAATCCTTGCAAAGATTTTGAGAGTTGAAAGTGAAAATGGCAGGAACACTAAAATCTGGGATGATCCTTGGATACGAGGTACCAATAACTTCAATCCCTCCAAATTTGCTTCAACTGCTTATAATAAGAAAGGGCAAATCCAATTACTCCATATTCAAACCATACCTGATCAGCAACAGCATACAGGAGTGCAATGATACACGGTAGACAGCAGCAAACAGCAAGTCCAACAACACAAGCAACAGCAACACAGACAACCACAAAGAACACGTCGAATGCCAAAAATGTAATGCAAAGCCTGCAAAAAAAATAGATTATATGTAACAGAAAGAGATCCATACGTTAAAGGCTGAAGAAAGCATGCTGAATTTTCTGACAGACCAGTAAAGCTGAGGTGATTCAGTAGTCAAGTTTTGGCCACCAGCCGACACCCAATAGAACCCGGTGACCCACCAAATGAACGATAACATAGTATTTGCGGACTCCAGATGCTTAGCAAAGCTGTCCAAAATCATCAGCAAGTTGTTACTAAGATTGCTGTACTGGGTACATATGAATGATTGTGTTCTTCAATCAGAAATTATTCACATAACCAACATATCCACCCACATGAATTCCGCAAAATAACTTCGTGTCTGTTCAACTAACAAGCTCAAATCGGAGTTAAAGCACAGCAATTTCAGACTAAACTCAGACCCACATTTCGAGAAAAGCATATTTTCAATTAATTGTACCTAGCTTCATCATCACTTTGCCGGCGACCGAAAAAGTAACCGCCGGTATCGGATTCATCACTTCCCGAGCTCGAATCCGAGTAGCTCCGACTGTAAACGAACTGACCTCTCCCGCTCGCTTCTAAATCCCGCTGCGAGTTCCTCTTCTTATACTCCGAGCAAACGCACACCACGTGGAGGACGCACTGCACCGCGTAACCGACGATCCAGAGCCTCAGCGGCACGGGCGGCGTCTCGTTCCGGCTCATGATCAGCACCGAGATCGAGACGACGATGAAGGCGATGTTCCAGATGAGGTCGAGGAGCACTATCGGCTTGGAGTAGGCCCAGTCGCTCTGCCGCTCCTCAATCTGCTCGGCGGCCGCCTCCCTGACGCGGACGGACGGCTCGCGCATGGCGCGGCTCCGGCTGCTGGCGCGCCGGAGGAACCGAGCGGCACCACGGAGGCTAGGGGGGCGCCGGAGGAAGCGCGGACGGAGGCGGGCGCGGGGCTCGTGGTCCCCCAGCAACGGCGCCGTCGGGCCGTCGGAAGGCATCGGAGACTTGTTTGCCGGTGTGTTTTTTGGATGGGGTTTTTTATTGTTTGGGAAATTGTGCGACTGTTTTTGAGTGTGTGGATAGGTGTACAAGGAGAGGGACTGATTTTCGTCATCTGTTTCAATTAATAAAAAAATTCTAAAGTGAATTTTATTTTAAATTTTAAATACACCAATTTTTATCGAAATAAATTAAATCCACTTTAAGAAAATATATATTTTTTTTAAATAAAATTGGTATTATACAATAAATTCAACCTTCTTATTGAAGCCAAAACTAGGNATAAGCTTTCATTAAAAGAAAAATACATAATTACAAACTAGAAAACGACTAAACAGCTGAATAAGTCAGCTACTTAGTTGAATCTAGTTGGGAGAACAAACCCCATAGGCTGATAGCCCGAGGCAGCCTAGAGCCAACCCAACTACAGCACACAAAACCTAAACACATAGGCTTCCAACAGGAGAATAAACACTACTCTCAGCAAGAGAATACAACAAAGCCCAAATGAGCTAACAAAACACAAAATGAAAAACACACAACTAACTATTGAAAATAAACACACAAAAACAGACTTCTAGAAAGAGCACCTTCCCCGCCAACCGAACAAGCACCCAGGACTTTCGCTACCCAACCGACTCCAAAGCAGAAACTGAAGAGGCTCCAAACCTCCAAACCAAAAACACACGGGTCAAGAAACTCCCCCTACGGCTAACTCGACCCTAATCGACAGACCTAAAGCCTCCCCCGAAAGACCACCACAGATAACTCCAACAGACCAGAACCAAATGTCCTCCCCTTCACACCAATCAGCTTCCGTGGCCCAAGGACTACGGTCACTGATAGACAAGAGGACAGAGAGCATGAAGCCCTGACCTCGGCCAACAGCCGCACACGGCTATAAGCCCAAGCTCCACACCCCACCCAAGAACCAGTGACCACCAACTACCGCCGCCATGGCATCCGCACAAGGGATGATACCACTCGACATCTGTGATCGTTAGCTCACCGGAGGAGCAGCCTAAACAGGAGTCATCAGGGAGACGAGAGCTGAAGACAACCTCTCGAGTCAGAACCCTGCCCCTGCACAAACCTAACCACTCCCTTCACCAAGAGCCAGTGACGGCTAGCTAGACCCACCCACAGAGCAAAGACTGACCGAGTAACGCGCCCCGAACCCCCACTGTCTTCAACTCACCACAAAACCAACAGAAGCCCCAAAGTCACGAAGCTAAAGAGAGCATCCGCCGGCGGTCACTCCCCGTCTCAACCCCAGAAGACAGACGGAGGAGAAGAAGAAGCAAAGGTCGGCAGACTCGAGCACGCTACTGCGCCGCTCACCTCGTCAAAAACTGCCACCAAGACAGCCGACGAGCTTACACAAAGAGGGCAAGCTATATCGATTGAAGTGACAGAACGAGCCAGGGGGTGAGGGCTGCACCGGAAGGGTCGTCTCCACGAAGGCGTCGGACCTGCAGCTGAGTGGAGGCAACGGAAATTAGATCGAAAGAGGCGAGTTGTTGAAATATTCGGTTTTTGTGTTCGATTACTCTCAGTAAAAGGCGATTGGATATAAATAAACCCGGATTGATCTGATTTATTGGTTAAAATAAGTTAATTTTAAATAAAAATGATTAAATGGAGGATTGAATGTGATCTGTTTAAAATAATATTTAAAATATAATGATTAAAGTCGATGTGATGTAAAAGTATGAGATATTATTAAAAATGATAAGTAGGAAAAAATATGTGAGTAAATAATAATACATTAAAATTGATGTGATGTGTAATGATGATTGATTTATACTATTTTGTGCGCCTATTCTTCTTATTTTATGTGTTTCTCTATGTTTTTCTTGTTTTCTTGTTTCTTGTGTTTTTCTTTGTTTAGTGTTTTGCTTAGTTGCTTTTTGCTTTTCTTGTATTTCATTTTTTGGTTTATTTTCCCTTGTTTATTGTTGGTGCTCGTAAACCATTTTTTGTTTGAGTGTATACGTACCAGGAGTGAACGTTTATTAGCTCTGAAAGACAAATCTACTCACGAAAACCTAAGGGAACTTTTGGACAACCTTATTCCTGAATCATCCGAACCAAACAATCAAGGCACCATGGCTGACCAACAACACCCTCGCTATCTCCTCTGAAACTTGGCCGAATCGATGATCGAGCCGATAACATCATGTATCCGATTAGGACAAACCACACGAAACTATGAACTAAAAATGGTGTGAGTGTATATTTATTTTACGGTTTTGCTATGGAACCATCGAATGACTCGATTTATGCAGTCATCCATAGTTATCCATAAATAGTGGATTGACACGTATCCGGCAATAAATACACGTTGGACACGTGTCAATACATAAAGTTATAGATGACTCCATAATAGAGTCATTCGATTGCTCTATAGAATTACTGGTTTATCCAAATACGTAATTTGGATACAATAAATACCTAATTTGGAGACTGACCACACCAAAAGAATTTACCAAGAACAGAAAACCAATAATTAATTTGTTTATTATATTTATAAAAGTGAGAAAACTAAAAAGAAACCGTACAAAAGAATGAGTACAAAATGCATCTATATACCCAAATAACCTAATAATGCCAATAGTTAGTGATACTCCCATCTCAACACTGCACATCTAAAATCTACAAATATAATTGCTCATCATCTGCAGAAGCCAACCCAAATTCTTGAACTACATATTTACTCCACATTTTTAAGATGACAAATTTACAAAGTTAATTTTCAATGATTTTTTTTTCGTAATTAAAAAAAAAAATAGTTTTACGCATAATTGATCTAACCCTAGAAACCTTCGGAACTTCCTCAACATCGACTTTTACAATTCCATTAGGAACATGCCTGTCTGAAATGATCGTGCAGACGGGCTCAAAAGCATCCAAAAATAGTATGTGCAACAGATGAATACTGAAAAAAATCACTTCTTTGCATGTTGTGGGACAAGGCGTTGTAGCAGCTCGGGAGGTGAATCAGCCAGTTCTGTAAGAATTAGCACCATTTTGCAGATTGTAACTTGGGATGGGAATAATTATAAACCAAACACAAACTCTACAGGCATTCGTAATACTTTAAGTTTGGTTTTTGTCTTTAAAACCAAAATTATTTCTGATTAGACATTAACCTTCAGGTGAGAAGTCGAAGATAGGTGGAAGGTTTCGCCCGTTGGGTAAGCATGTATTAGGCTCTCTCAAGTCATCGAAAAATGGGTGTGCACAAGCCTCCAACTGTAAAATAGAGGAAAACACACAAAGTGAAGGCTTTTATTTTTTCCCCTTTTTTTTCTGTAAATACAATAGGCATTTTTCGTGAGCCTCAAAACTGAAATATCATCACAAGTGAGTTTCGAGTATGTTCTGTTAATCGTAACACTGACAAGGATCAATAAGAAAACTCACAGCAGTGAAACGTAGAGTAGGCGAATATTGGAGTAGCCTGGACACTAAATCTACTGCTTCAGGTGGTATTCTCCTTTGGAAAACCTGGAGAGAAAAAATAAAATAAAATAAAATAAAAATTGAGCAAATAAAACTACTTCTCGATTTATTTTCCAGAAATAACTTGCAGCATTTTTTCCTAACGGTTTGCGAATAGGTTATGCAAAAGAAACGGTTTGCGAAATATATAAACATCTCAAATTTTGGACAGTAAGTTTTCTCAACGAACCTTGTGCCATGGGTTGGCTTTAATCTGAGGAAATTTAAATTCGGTGTAATTCGGATTCATGCACTTGATTTCCTCCCTAGTTGGGGNCTAAATATAAATGATAATAAATAAAATGAATGAACAAGAGAGGAAAATAAAGAAAATCGAAGTCTCGAATTATACCTTGATTATTTCAACTAGCTGATCAACACTGCTTTCCCCAGGAAAGAGAGGCTGTGTTTATTCGGATAATATTAGAAGTAGATTTCAAAACGTAGAAAAATAAAATAAAAAATAAAAACGAAAGAGATGTATAAAGTAACCAAGGCCAAAACCAAAACACATACCTTCCCAAGAAGAAGCTCGGCCATAACACAACCGGCTGACCACATGTCGATTGCAGTTGTGTACTCTGTAGCTCCAAATATAAGCTCGGGAGCCCTATAATACCGAGAGCAAATATACGATATATTTGGTTCACCCGGTACCTGTAGCAATTGAAAAAAATATAATTCCCAGTTACAATTTTTGTGAATGGGAATCAATTTAAGCTTTATACCAAAATTATACATACCAACATCTTTGCACTCCCAAAATCGCAAATTTTAAGCTGGTGGGTGTGTGGGTTAACCTGCAGAAAATGTTAAAGATAGGTTGAGCTACAGCCAAACAGACTATTATTCATGTAGAAATAATTGTGAATTCAGTTCAATAACTTATTCAGTTCAATAAGTGAGAAGTCATCAGATTTTGAAACTAGAAGCAAAAGGTGGTACGAGATAAAGGGTGTGAGGCCAGTAAGTCAAAAAGATGATTTATTCAAAAGTAAAAGTCTCAAATTCAAAGCAGAAAATTGAAAATCTATAGTAATCCTCCCTTACTATTAGATATCAAGTAAATTATATAAAATTCAAAAGCGGAAGTTATTTTAAAACACTTCAAACGACTCTCTTTCTTTTCTCCATGCAATAGATAACCATCGTCTTGTTTTCTTTTTTTAATCAACTAACTTTTCATTTAAATATAAGGTTAACAAAGTACACAATACATACCAAGACCATGCATTAACAGAACAAGAACATTTTTACCAAGAAAAAGATTCATACCAACAGATTTTGTGGCTTAATGTCACGATGACAAACCCCAATAACTCTATGAATGTAATTTAGTGCTCGGCAAATCTGCAAATTTAAAACAAAACAACACCAACAATGATTTTTATCAGCTATTCTATTTTCATTCTTTGTTTCTCAATGCACATCAATAGTAGAAGAAAAGATATTTGCAAATCATTTATATATATACCTGGTACGTGTAAAGCTGAACATACAGAAAGGGCATGTACTGATTCACCCGGATGTAATGCCTCGAAGCCCGATGAACAGTTTCAGAGACATAATCCAAAACAAGGTTGAGGTACACCTCGTTTTTTTCAGTAGTTGAATAGAAATGATGTTTCAAGTGAATGACATTAGGATGATCAAGCAATCGCATTATCTGCAGCTCTCGGTTTTTGTATCTCTTATCCTGCAGCACTTTCTTTATGGCTACAAATTCACTCGTTTCTAGACACTTGGCCTATAAATGAAAAAATATGGTTATAAAAGAGGTAAAACTATTATTTAATTATTCTTGGTATAACTTTTTATAAACAAGTACCTGATACACGACTCCAAATGAACCAGTGCCCACAACACGTTCCGCCATAAATGACATTGTCTGAAGTAAAAATTGAACAAAAATTAGGACAATGTTGAGAAAATTGAGCATGCAAGAATCAGTTTCATTTATTAGATGGCACCAGATTAATAACCAAAAAAAAGTTTCAATGTAGAAATTGACATTGCGCAACATCACCTGTTTTGGCTCGCCATTTTTCCCACCAACTGAGATAACAATTATCTGACCAGTTTCTGTTCCATTGCCACTGACAACAGTAGGTTCCGAATCCTAGTAGAGTAAAACCCATATCAACAAAATTTAACTAATAATACTAATTACTACCCAAAAACTCAAACAAAATAAAGAAAAAAGGACGAAACGCATATAAATCAGACCTTGACATTCTCCTCTCGATCGTCATTTTTACCATCTCTGATTTTCGTTTCGTGCATTTCTTTTGGTGCCTCATTGTGGCTGGGCTTCTCGAGATTTTTACCATTTACAGCATGGGAAGATGTGGTTGCGATGGTTCGTGAGCAGTTAGATTCTGTAAACTGCTTTGGAGCTCTTGAATTTTTCTCCCCCACCTTTTCCTCATGCAATTCTCTTTGATTTGGTTCTTGATCCATTTTTGCCTTGTAAGTGATTAATTCCTCTCCCTAGAGCAAAGAAAAGAAAAAGGAAATCAAAACTTTTAGTGGCACAAGTAAAGGTAATTAAAAATTTAAGTTGGTGGGATTGGCAAATAGATGCTATAGTTGGAAAGAAAATTCACACACTCTTGTTAAGCATTTCTATTTTATCCTATTCCAAATAGAAGCAATCAATCACTTTTTTTCCTTTTGTTTCCTTTTCGGCATTCTTGAACACTTTGCACATCGATCCAAATCAGTTAAGAACACCAAATGTTTAAAGCAGGTCTTTTATCGACATTCTCTGCAGAACCTTCCACATGCCACAATCACAAACATATATAAAGGGTCGAACTACAAAACCCACCCGCAATT
>BKCP01007515.1:1789892-1803121 GCA_008636005.1 Striga asiatica
CTTATCCAGGGACGGACGCATACTCGAAAGACTGAGGGGGAACAAATGTAACCTTTACAAAGTGCAAAAAAAAAAAAATAGTATTTATTCTTTGCATGTTCTTATATATATTATATCAATCATAATTACATAAATTCAAATCTCATTAAATATATCTTTTTTAAATACTAACATTTTTTTTACATTGGATATTCTTACAACGTCAGCATTCGTGGACTTCTTTATAATAAAGATAAATATTTTATTAGTTAAAAATTAATGACAAACACAATTTAGTAGTTAATATTAAACATATAATTATAATTTAAGAACACCTAAAATTCAATATATATCAAAATCAACGTTGACTTTTGTGGAAAATCGATGTAACTCATTTATATATGTTGCCTTCAACATAATACAAATACATAATGCAAACAACATAAACTTTAAGAAGGTTTTTTTGTAATTATTTTATAATATAATTATATATGTATTAATTTTTTTTAAATTGCATAGGGGCCCGTGCCCCTACGGCCCCGCTTAGGTTTGCCCCTGCTCTTATCAAATCTGGTAGCTTTTCAACCATAATCCATCAACTATTAGATATAAACTACAAATTCACGTATAAGCTATCATCTAGCGTAAATTTTGGCAAAAGTTATTTTAATAAAAAGCAAATAATATATATAGCCTTCTCATGCACAAGAAGGATTTTCCATTCAATTTCAATGAAAGCTTTAACATTTCCATTTATGCAGTTGGAATGTATAATAATTAACTTGAATGANAAGAAAAATAATCTCACTAAAAGATCTTAGCAAGAAAATACGTGATTCAAAAAATTGCTTTTAGCTTCGAAGGAGCATATCCACTTAAATTATAAATCAAGAAATAACTAAGCATAGAGAGACAAGCCATATTAAGAGAAAGGGACATTTTAGACACTTTGTCCTAGCAGAGCTTATAGAAATCAATAGGAGAATCAATAAAATCATGTTTGGGGTATATTTGATAGATTCAGTTGGAAAACTAATTAATAATTAATAAATTACTTGATAGTTGACTGTTGATTGATAGTAGGTAATATTACTGAAAAATAAATTAATGCAATAATTTTTTAATAAAATTAATTGATAAATTAATTTTTTCAAAAAAATCTAAATGTATTGTTTTAAATTTACATTGGTAAACATATGAGATAAGTTTTGTTTGTTTTTTTTAACAAAAAAAATCATCTTAACTAAATGAGACCATTTTTGTAATAAAACAAGCTTACTAATTTATGTTGCATATAAAATATATTGTGTTACCGCCGTTTCATACAAGAACTTTGACATATATTTTATAGAGTACTGCGATTGGAGGTAAATTTTTTTATAGTTTTGGACGGAATTACTATTTCATATAAACTTTTAACAATCATCTGGTTCTTCACTGCCTGCATATCAATTTTTACTTCGAATTCATGAATACTTCCGGCATAAAATTCAATATTCATCTAATTTCAATTAATTATTTTTAATATTTTCAATATAATTAAATATATCAATTAAATTAACTATTTTTACATCATATTAACGTTAAATTATATTTTAACTCATATTTACTTACAGACTTAAATCAAATCTAGGTTTCTAACTAATTAATTTTTTCAATCTTAATTCTGCTTATTCAATAAATTAAATTTAAAAAAAAAATACTTTCAAATTGCACTATCTTGTAATATTTGGGCAAATAGAATTACCTTACCTTTTCAAGTCTTGTTTTATTAGGAGAAAATGTACTAACTGTAATATGAAAAGCTGTAATTAATAATTATTTCTTTTTTGTGTTTTCTTTTTCCTTTTGGACCTTGCTTTACGGGTAAAATATACATGACCCCCCTGTATTATAGGAAATCTGCGCGTTTTCCCCTTATATTTTAAAAATTGCATCAGACCCACTTGTATTAACTAAAAGTTGCACGATTCCCCCCTCTCCGTCCAACTTGACGGCGCGTGCAATACACATTTCTGTAATGCGAAAATTATACATTTTTTTCATATATTTTTTCTATTTTAAATTGAAATTTACTATTTTGCCCCTGCTTTTCTACCCATTATTATGCAAAAATCGCTGCTCCTGGAATTCGATCTTGGGCCAAAACTTCAATGGGCAAGGCTTCACACCACTCTGCCACCATCATTATATAGTACATATGTAACACACATTTATTTAAAACTGCATAACACAAGAAAACTAATCAAATAAAAATTTAAAAAATAAAACAATCACAAGATAAAGAAACAATAGAAAATATAATTAAAATAAAATATAATAAAAATCAAATATGAAACTTAAAAATAATTAATAAATATATTAATATTTAATATAAAAATAAAATAATAATTTAATTAAAATAAATTAATAAAAATAACTATAAAATAAATTTTAATATACATTTTAAATATATGTTTTTATGAATTGATATAATATAATATATATAAATAAAATTAAACTAAATTAAATTAAGTGAAATTAAATTTATTTTATATCTATAATTATATATTATTAAAGTAGTAATTTGTAAATAAAATATTTTATAATTTATAATTACTTGATATCATCTTGTGCTATACTGGTGATTAGGCTTTCTTTGTCTGATAATGAGAAGCTTTTGATTCGGTCCGCTAGGTCATCGTCATGACCCATACAATTAGGTTCCGCCATGGCTAAAGGAGAAGAAAACGAGTCGAGAGATTGAAGATGAAGATGAGATTTACTGCCTTAACTATCAGAAAACAAAACAAGATCGCAAGATTTGATTACTAGAGTTGCTCCCACCGGAGAGAATCGCCGGAAATGCTCCCACCCGAGAGAATCCTATCTTAATATTTTCTAATGACAAAATATATATTAATAATTTAGAATCTATTTATTCAATTATTATAAAATATATATACTGAATAATTATACTACTTATAATTTATATCTATCATTATATTATTTATAATTTAGAATAATTTTACTTAATTATTATATTAATTATAATCTTGAATTTTTTTATTAAATTATTGCAAAATCTATTTATTTATATATTTTATTATTCTAAACTTTATAATATATTTTATTAACTATTATATCATTTATAATATATAATATTTTTAATTTATAATATATTTATTTAATTATTATATATTAGTAATTTGGAATAGATTTAATCAATTATTATATTTTATAGTTTATAATATATTTACTTAATTATTATATTATTTATAACTTAGAACATATTTACTTAATTATTACATTATTTATAATTTATTATATATATATACTTAATTAATATATCATTTATAACTTAGAATCTATATATTTAATTATTAAATTATTTAGAATATATATTATTAATTATTATGATATTTCTGCTATACGTTATATTATATATACAAATAGAATCGCATTTATAACTAAATTATTAGTAGCCCAATTGGTGGGAGGCCCTCTTTATAACCCAATGGTTACGGGTTCGAACCTCAACATTTGCATTTTAATTTTAAGTCTATATAACAGCAAGGGTATAAGCGTACATTCATCCGTAAAATAAGGGTATAATCGTAAATTTAACGAAAAAGTAACGCCGTCAACATTAAAGTAACGGCGTTAACATAAAATGGCGAGTCTGCATGTAAACAATAAATACAAGGGGGTTTGACGCAATTTTTGAAATAGCAGGGGAAAACGCACATATTTCATATAATACAGGGGGATTTGGTGCAATAAACCCCTTGCTTTACAGTCTGTAATAATTTTCTTCCATTTGAGTCGACATCCATTCATAATATCCTCATGAGAGCATCTCTAATGCATTCTTTTGAAAGAGTAAAAAGTTATCCACCTCATCTAGATAGAAAGTGTGTAAATAATTTATCCTCCAATGCATTAGATTATGGGTTATTTCATGCTTATGTGTAATAAATTAATGTTAACATTGTGAAGCTCACTTTCTAATTTCTCACATTCTTTCTAACATGATGACTCAGCATCTTGATAATTATTTGACACAAATTTTGAGCTTTTCATAAACTTGGAAAAATCCCATCCTTACATTTATCCAAGAAACATTTGAGAATTTATTTGAATACAATATAATTATTTGATGAGTTACAACTAAAATTTAAAAAAGTTATCAATAATAATGTCCTGAAAAGTAAAATATTATGTTCATGATATTTGTTTGTTGAGTTATTGCAATTTTAATATTTTGTTGTTTTATTTTGAACCGATTAAAAAAATATTTATTGTGTGGTTATACATATTGTAACTGAGAAATTATTGATGATATAAATAAAAATTAACTGAATTAACAAAAAATAACATCATGTATATAATTATTGGAATTTGTGGTTTTTTTCTAATATACTCTTTGATTTTATTAATAATTGAATAAATCTACATATACAAATTATATGGTTGTTGAATGGATGCATTGGAGGCAACAATTTAAATGAAAGTCCTATTCTTTTAACATTCAGTTCATGTAGATTAAACATTAATACATTGATTGACATGTGTTCAAATTTAATTAATGTTGAAAGTTGAGCATTGGAGATGCTCTGAGCTGATGCAGCATGACATCTTAAATCTCTCTCTCCTTTGCATCAATTCTAGTATTTTTCTTAATTTTGGAGGGTGGTAAATTATGTAATTATTATAAATGTCCTATTATATATTGGATTTGTATAATAAAACTCACACAATATAATAATATTCTCCAATTTTATAGAAATATATAATGCAATCAAAAGAAGTCAGTAGCTTTCCTATACCTTCATTTTATTTTAAATTGGTACTTGACATTAACATATTTTTGTGAGTTTAATAATTAAATTAACAAAGCAAATGTTACCTGGTTATAATTATCTTTGTATATAATATTATTACTTTAACTAAGTATTTATATATAATCTGGATTAACTGCATTTGTTACTAATTTAAGTATTTTCTAAGGTAATTATACTTATCTATAACTTAAATATATATAAAAAAAGTATTAGGATGCCTTACGGTAATCTGGGTCTAGATTATAATCATGTTGTGGTATCCATGCATATTTGGGTATTATCTTTATCTATTAAAATATTTTGTGGTAGTTTGTGACGATATACTAGTGTGTACCCTGTGCGATGCACGGAAACAATATTAAATCTATAATATTATAAATAGACCTCGAGTTTGAGTTACTAAGTGGAAACTACAGTTGATTCTATTTAAAAAGAGGAAGAAAAAAAATAATTATAAATTAAAGAGGAGGATAAAAAATACTTAATAATTATAAATTAAAGATTCGGGGTCAAACAATGTAAAATTATTTTGTATAAGAGAAAATAAAATTTACATTATTTTGTATAAGAGAATATAAAATTTGAATGTTTAATATTAAAACACCTAAAATGTTATATTAGTATATGCAAAAGTATTCAAAATTTTCTATATTGTTTTTGCACGATGTGAAGTCACCTACAAACAATTTTAGAAAGAAAACATATCTAAAAACATTTGAATTTAACATTGTATAAAAAAGATTTTTCTAGACTGTTTTGTAAAGAAAACATGTCTACAAATATTTAAATTTAACATCAATTATGTATATGTGTGTGTACATATATATATGTATGTATATATAGACGAATATGTAAAAAAAATGTCTAAACAATTTGTTTAAAATATCTAAAATGTTATAAGCCTAATTTATGTATTGTTAGTTTATAATATTTGTAAAAATATTAGTAATTAGACCGATGAAAAATAAATGAGCCGTATTTTATTTTTTTAAATAAGGGATAAGATTTTGAGTACCATAAAAACATGTAAAAGAAATATAAATATTTACAGGCGGTTTTGAGAACCAAAAAAAGGAAAAAGAAAAACAGATATATACTACCGGCGATTTTTTAGTACCAAAAAAAAGGAAAAAGAAAAACAGATATATACCTGCGATTTTTTTGCATATTCAAAATTGACCAACAATTACTATATATAGAATACATTTAATGATATTGGAGGGAAAAACTTGCTAAATTTGTTAAAAGGTTAATCTTTTTATATAATGATAGATTAGCAATAGGATCTGTGCCTATTTCGGTAAAATTGGTTTTGAGGCAATTTTACATTTGATTGTAATCTATTAATATATAAACAGAAAATGATATTTATTTGAAATAATAACTAAAAATTAACAAAAAAAATATTTAGTTCCCGCCTAAAGTATTTATTATATTGAGTAATATTTTTTGCCAAAATTTGAAAAATTCCACCTAAATTAATGTACAAAATCATTTTGGTCAAATATTGCGGCTATTACCTTTATTAGTTGTATGATTTAAATTTAGAATATAATATATTCACAAAACTTACAGCTACCTTTATTAGTTGCATGGTTTAAATTTGGTATATAATATATTGAAAAAAAATTAAAAGATTTTTATTTAAATTTTAGAGTAAAAAATAATTATTCATAACTTACGGGTCAATATTAACTTGGATGCAAACGAGATAGTCAATTATTTATAGTTTAATAAATTACTCTCATAACTTATGGGTCAATGTTAACTTGAACGTAAACAAAATAGTCAATTGTTTATAGTTTATAAATTACTCAGCTACTTATTTTTTTATTTGAATAGTTTATACAATAGTAATTATTTTAAATAATGAAACAATATAAATTTTATATTTATACTTATTATTCACATAGGTTGTTAAATATATGATAACATTTTACCAAAATAACTATTTTATGGAATCACATATAGTCAAATCAATTTTTTGAATACAATTTTGAAATGATACTTATTTTGAAACGAATATGTATAACTTATTATCAGTTATGTGAACCGCACAAGTTGTATATTAATTCTAAATAAATATTTTTATATAATTTTGCACAATTTAAACTTTATTAACATTTTCAATAAATTGTATTACATATTGATTCCATATTTTTAATTTATAAACATTATTTAATAAAAAAATTTAATTTATAAATATTAATGAATATCTCTTACCCTCATACTAGTCATATTAATGACAGTTGGAATTTACAGCATCAGTGTATATATTTACGTAATGTAGATTGAGGTAATGCACAATTGATTTAGATTATGCTTAGTAAACTATGTTAAATTTTCAGTTTTTAGCCTCTTATATTTTTTTTATTTAAATTAGCGGACAAATTATTTTAAAAACCTCAAGTTTTTAATTATTATTTTTATTATTATTATTTATGTTATCAAGTAGAGTCTAAAACAAGGTTATTCAAAATTGTATTTTAGCCAATTTTAGTAACGCTTTTATTATAACTTGTAGCTTTTAGCTCATTGGTCACCATTTAGTGGAAACTAGTATAATACCGTGTACTATAAGGGTACTTAAATATATTAATATCTGTACAATAAAAATTAGAATAATTTATATTTTTATTGTAAAATTTTGTATGATGAATATGCAAGAATAATAAATAACTAACAATGTGATAATTAATTCAAACGTTGCTCGTATTTCTAAACTAAATTTGTCAAAAAAGATATTTTTTAATTATATTTTTAAAATTATATATGTATAAAATTGATATTATTTACAACTCCATATATTTAATTTTTTTTAAAGAAAAAACAAGTTTTATTGTATTGTGATTATATTTTCTATCTATAGAGTCATTGTCCCACATCTATTAATTTTTTAAGTATTTTAAATTCATATAATTAATAATTTAGAATTTACGTAGAAATGTATCATTTTCTTACTTTATGAAATATATATTATTTTATTATATTTAATTATGATATTCTTATATATTTACTATTTTAAATAACATAATAACATTCAATTTTTTATATAATATATTTAAATTGAGAAATAATATTTGATATTATTACTTAAAATTTATTTTTTTCAAACATTTATGGAGAAAAAACAATAAAATAATTATTTTATGGTGTATAAGAATTATATTTTTATTAT
The DNA here is from genome assembly GCA_008636005.1 of Striga asiatica. NCBI lineage: Eukaryota > Viridiplantae > Streptophyta > Magnoliopsida > Lamiales > Orobanchaceae > Striga > Striga asiatica. Next base: position 1,797,873 of record BKCP01007515.1, read on the forward strand.
TCTTATAAAATAATTTATATTGTTATTTGATGTATTTTAAATTGAGTTGATAATAAAATTAATTTTATTTTTAGATATAGATGATATTATTATTTATTTATATATGCAATATGGATGTCAAATCGAATATCGTTAAATATGATTATTTGTTTCAAAAAATATGAGAGGTTGGTCCGCCAGTACGCCAAATAGTTAGAATAACTCACAATTTTTTTTATGATTTTTTTTTTTAAAAGACACACACACTATAAAGTACAAAATTTGTATGATTAAAAAAACATTATAGATAGTTATTTGTAACAATTATTTACTTCAACAACTGTTTTAATTACACAAAATTTATGTTGTGCTAACGGAGAGTAGGTAGAATTTGAAATTATCATAAATATCTCACGAGGAAAAATGAGAGAACAGAAATGAACTAGTTACGTACCATAATTATGGGGTATTAAACAAAGCATAATAATGAACACTTCGAATTCTATGTCCCATATTTTCTTGGTTATATCTCAAAATATAGAGCCAAAAACTGGTAAAGTAAATAATCATATTAATGTTCCTAGCTACCTTGAATTAACATACTCAATTAATTCTACTAGTATGATATAAACAAATAGTTTTATATTATTTAATATTGATTTATTCATTCGTTTTACTTATCAATCATCAATAGAGATTCTATTAATGATCCAAGAGATCTAAGATTATTAATTTAAGAATTTAGTTTATAGATAAGTCAATAATTAATTTGGGGCTTGAAAGATGATGATGTACGAAATTTGATCTAACACATGATATGTATGGAATCCTTTGTATATATCGAATTTCTGTATAATTTCATGAATATAATTGAAAAAGAATATAAAAAAAAAAAAATGGAAGATGGAACTCAATCCTTCCTCCTCTTGTTTTCTTTACATGAAGGTATAGTATCTATGAGGAATAGAGAATTGAGGCGGTGCCGTGATTCAGATAAGAAGAAAAAAATGAAATCCCTCCAAACCTATCCCTCCTATGTCCATGATATATTTATCACAGGTGGATCTTTATCTTTATTTTCGGGCCCTAATACTAAAAAGATCAAATAAGACAAATAATTTAATACATATTCACGTGTAACATTGATATTAGTAGAGCCTAATTGAATATCAACAAAAAAATAAAATCTATTAATTTATGACCCAAATGATTTGAATTTATCAGTTGAAAAGTAAACACCTAAAAGGTTAATCATGGCTTCTATTTTCTTATTAACTAGTGTGTACCCGAGCGATGCACGAAAACAATATTAAATCTACAATACTATAAATAGACCTCGAGTTTGAGTTACTAAGTGAAAATTACTATTGATTCTATTTAAAAAGAGGAAGAAAAAAAAATTATAAATTAAAGAGGAGGATAAACAATACTTAATAATTATAAATTAAAGATTCGGGGTCAAACAATGTAAAATTATTTTGTATAAGAGAAAATAAAATTTGCATTATTTTGTATAAGAGAATATAAAATTTAGATATTTAATATTAAAATACCTAAAATGTTATATTAGTATATGTAAAAGTATTCAAAATTTTCTATATTATTTTTGCAAGATGTGAAGTCACCTACAACTTTTCTAAACAATTTTAGAAGGAAAATATATCTAAAGACATTTGAATTTAACATTATGTAAAAAAGATTTTTTTAGACTGTTTTGTAGAGAAAACATGTATACAAATATTTAAATTTAACATCAATTATGTATATGTGTGTGTATATATATATATATATGTATATATAGACGAATATGTAAAAAAGTCTAAACAATTTTTTTAAAATATCTAAAATATTATAAGCCTAATTTAATAAAGACATTCAAATGATACCAAATGGTTTTACCATAAAAACAGGTAAAAGAAATACAAATATTTATTGTTACCGGCGGTTTTGAGTACAAAAAACAGGAAAAAGAAAAATAGATATAGGCCTCGTTTGGTTAATGGCGTTTTGCCTCAAAAATAGCTTTTAAGCCAGTTAGCTGTTTTGACCATTTTAATCCGCTAAAATTATTGTTTGGTAAACAACTTTTCAGATCAGCGTTTTGGGTCCATCCGCTAAAATCAGATACACTGCTATTCGGAGCATTTTGGTTTAGCGTTTGAGATAATAACAAATAAAAGTTTTAATTGCCCTTTTTTTCTCCCTCCTAACCGGCGTATACATTGATCACCTCAGTTTGTACAGAACCCAAACCTTGAATCCTCTATCCAATTCGCTTCTCAGATTTTACAACATTTTTGTATCAACTATGGAATCATTTGCATAATTGTGAAAAATTAGTTCCACAAGAGGTATGTTCATCTAAAATTCTTTTAAATTAGAACCCCTATAATGGCTTCCATGCACGACTTCACTTCTCGAGCTCGTTTGGACTTGTCCGAACTTGGAATTTGATTCTGTTTTTTCCTACGTGTCACCAATGAAGTCCTCTATTTAATGATACTTGAATATCCAAATTATTATTGAAGTCATATTCTCCCAAAGCCCTTGACCTACACACTAAACGTGTTTCGCGCCTTTTTGCCTTTGGGGCCCGCTCGAACTCGTCTAAACTCGAAATTGAGTTTTGCTTCTTCCTAAATGTCGCCAACGAACCCTTCTACTCAACCATGATTGCTCATTTAATTTTCGGGCTAAATCTATTCCTCACGGGACTTCCGACCTGCACACCAAAAACAAAGTAAAACCAAAAAAATACACGACCGACTTGTTATTGGCTTTGTTTATATGACGTGAACTTATTTACACGATTAAAAATATTTTCAATTTATTATTATTTATTTATTTTATTAAATTTAGATCACTTCAATAAATATTTAAAATATTAATTATTTTTATTTCTAAAATAATTACATGTTAACAGCTAATTAAAACAGCTCATTTTACCATACTTTTTTACAAACCGCTAACACAATCAGCTGGTTAAAACAGCTAACACAATCAGTTGGACAAAACAGCTAATGCAATCAGCTAACAGCTAACAGCTAACCGCTGATTACCAAACAAGGCCATATACTGTCAGCGGCGGGCGGTTTTGAGTACCAAAAAAACAGGAAAAAGAAAAACAGATATATACTGGCCGTTTTTTAGTACCAAATAACGAGGAAAAAAAAAACAGATATATACACAAACCGATTTTTTTGCCTATTCAAAATTGACCAGCAATTACTATATATAGGATACATTCACTGATATTGGCGGAAAAAACTTGTTAAATTTGTAAAAAAGTTAGTTTTTTTTTTTTTAAATAATGATTGATATTGCAAAATTTTTGTTTATAAGTTTTATGATTTTTATAACCTGATAAGATATACAAAATTGTGCTCATAATTTTTTATATAATTTTAAGTTTTTATAAATGGTTTGTTTTTTATTTATATTTTTACAATTATATTCAAATTCTTAAATTGGTAGTTTAAAATATTTCGAGCCCTTGGTCAATAAATTTAATCTTTCAGACACATAATTGAAAGTTTTTTTTTTATCTTTCAGACTCATAAAACACCACTATATTTTTTTGTTAATTTTCTAATCTGAAAAATAAATGTTATAAAAGATTATGATTTTTATTCTTGAGATAATTATTTTGCATAGTAATTTGAAAAATACTTATTATTTAACGTAAGTATTATATGATATTTTGCCTGAACAAGCAACCTTCGTGACTTCGTGTTCGTTGTTGATGGCATGGCACCCAATTTACCCAATTCGAAGGGAAATGAATAAATAATAAATAAATATTTATTAATCTTGCGACGCAAACTAGGAGAACACCGGCAAGTGCCACCGGGAAAACCCAGAATATCACGAAATAATAGGCGAATCCAACGAACGATTTGTCCGCAAAGACTGGCGGCGAACGCCTAAATCCGGCGCCGGCTGACGACATTTGGGATCGATGGATCACGGCGAAGAACCGCCCGAGGGGACCGTGCAGAACATCATGGATCAGGAGACGCTCAAGTGGGTGTTCGTCGGCGGCAAGGGCGGCGTCGGCAAGACGACGTGCAGCTCGATCCTAGCCATCCTGCTCGCGAGCGTGCGACCTTCGGTGCTCATCATATCCACCGACCCCGCCCACAACCTCAGCGATGCCTTCCAGCAGAGGTTCACGAAGAATCCTACTCTTGTCACCGGGTTTTCAAATTTGTACGCCATGGTGAGGAAATTGGGAAATTATTTATTTCATTGTTTGTCTTTGTTGTTAATTGAGTTGCTGTTGGATTGTGATGGTTTGGTTTGAGGATACGAATATGTGTATGGGTGTTTTTAATGTTTTCAATGTGAAGGGCTGTGTAATTTGAGTCCTTTAATCCTATTATTTTTCTCTTATGGAATGAGTTTCTATGGCGTGTACTCTGGATGTACTCTGGATTTCAGTAGCTTTCTTGTTCTTAATACTTTTAAGATGGGCTTTCACGGTGAATTTCACTCTAACGAGTGTATGTGATCGTTGGCTTGAACCCTTCATGAGGGTCGTGTCCACGAGGGTAGAATTGAATCTACTAGCTTTAAGTATAATTGTCATCTCAAGCTATCATTGAAAACTTCTTTCGGTTTGATGGGTTATATTGTGAGTTACCATCTATTCTGTCAGTCGAGTTCCCTTTCACAGACTCTTATGATGGTGTTGTCTTTTCCTGCGATCCTGACTGTCAAGATTTTTTGAGTTATACTTGCATCAAGCTGAATGTAATCTTTTAGCTTTTGAAAGGATTGGTGTTCACTGATTAGAAAAAGGTTAAAAGCAATGAGAACTATGTTGTCCTGCTTTACTTTTTGTTTATGGTGGTTGTCCATGCTTGTGGGTGAATGGGTTCTAGAGAGTTGAGGTTTAGATGGGACACTTCTCTGAGTTTGAGAAAATTTAAATTTGTCTATGTTCTGACTTGGGTACTAGTAGCTCAGTATATGTGAAATTGCTTTGTTTTAAATGAGTATTGAAAGACTCCATCATGTAGGAAGTTGACCCTAATGTGGAAAATGATGAGAGTGGTGGTTCGGATACTGATGGGTTTATGTCGGATTTAACGAATTCTATCCCAGGAATTGATGAGGCTATGAGTTTTGCAGAAATGCTCAAGTAAGTTTCACGTCTCTCAGTACTTTAAAATATTCAAGCATTTGTTATCCAGAATGAATATCCTCTAATTTTGATTTTAGCTGAGCAAAACTTATGCTATGGTTTTTCTTTTTACCTTTTCCTTTAC
>BKCP01007515.1:1803145-1846712 GCA_008636005.1 Striga asiatica
ATTATCTTCTTGGATTCAGAGTTTTGCATGTGTTTATCCGCTTTGTATGTTTTATCGAGTAGGCATATATCCTTACTTTGGCGATGTTGCTTACTTATGAAATATATTCATCCAAAGAAGATAAGTTTTTGTGAAAGTAGGGATAATTTCACTTTTAGTCACCTTCAGCACTGCAATTTGTAGACTAAGCAATTTTTTTAACTAATTTGGATTGGAATACTTGATGATTACCAGCCTTATCCCATTCTTATAATTATGTCAAAAACTAACATTTAGGTTTGCCATAATAATGGAATAAAAAGCACAAATTTGTTTCAGTTTTACATGGACCCTTTTAAGGTATTCCAAACTTTAGGTTTGCAATTTGTTAACAATTATCTCCCAGTTGGAGGCACAAATTCGTAATTAGTTAGAGAGGGTTCTCTCTCTCTCTCTCTCTCTCTCTGTTTCTTTTTCTCTCTCATTTCTTTCTTCTTTTTGATAATTAAATTAAAGATCAAAGGTATTTATGTACTTGATCCCAATTAGGTTATTGATTCTCAAATTTCAGTGACTTTGAATTTGTTTCAGGCTAGTGCAGACTATGGATTATTCTGTTATAGTGTTTGATACAGCTCCAACTGGTCATACACTTCGCCTATTACAATTTCCTTCGACATTAGAAAAAGGGCTCGCTAAGATGATGACCTTGAAGAACAAGTTTGGCGGCTTGTTTAGTCAGGTAGTACAAACATCCTGATTTGTTGTTATTCTAATCTTTCTCTTTTTAACTATAAAATATAATATGAAATCTCGAGATTTTCATGGCAGATGACTCGCCTCTTTGGGGTTGGTGATGATTTTGGTGAAGATGACATCCTAGGAAGGCTTGAAGGCATGAAAGATGTGATTGAACAAGTGAACAATCAGTTTAAGGATCCTGTAAGACCTTATTGGGGTTTCTTGCAGAAAACACATTTCTTGTTCTTTTACTAATTGGGTTAGGTACAAAAATTCTGCTTCAGGTTCCTTCGAATTTCAAAAAGTTTTCCAGCTATTTTTCAAACTCACCTTAACCTGTTTATGATGTTTCTGTTTAACAAATCACATTCTTAAGAGGGTGACAAACATCATACGATATTGGCAGTTCTGAAGCTGAACAGTGTGCTTTTAACTGGTGGATAGTTTTCGTAATTATCCCAATAGATATTTTGTGAGATGTGTTGTTTGGACATTGGAAGAAGGTTCAATTTTCAAAGTGTGAGTTCAGTTTTCACTATCATGGGTATGTTTTGATTCTTTGCTTTATATACCTGGAGCTCTGGCACTTCGAATTTGTTCTTATTAACTTATACAAGTCTCTCCCATCAACATCACACAATAAGTACAGTTTGTTTGACCAAATACTTGATTCTTTTAATTCTTTTTTCTTTATTTTGTGGGTAGATTTTGAAACTCAATTGGATCTTTTTATTACTATTCTTATACCTATATAAAACTCTCTCTCTCTTTCTCTCTCTCTCTCTCTCTCTCTCTCAAGTTCACATATGGTAAAAATCTCCTGATGCATTTTGTGACCTTTTCCGGCAGGATATGACGACTTTCGTCTGTGTTTGCATACCTGAGTTCCTGTCTCTGTATGAAACTGAACGGCTTGTTCAGGAGCTCACTAGATTTGAGATTGATACCCATAATATCATAATTAATCAAGTAATTTTCGATGAAGAAGGTAAATATTCATCTCTCTATTTCTCTCTCCCTTTCCGTGGTTTGGGAATTTGCTGAGGAAGATTAATTTTATTTTCTTTTTCAGTTGTTGAGTCGAAGTTACTCAAAGCTAGAATGCAAATGCAACAAAAGTACCTGGACCAGTTTTACGTACTATACGATGATTTTCACATTTCTAAGTTGCCATTGCTCCCCCAGGAGGTATGCAAAGCTTGTTACACTAAAGTCTCGTTTTAAAGTGCATCCAATATCTCACAAAATTACTTAAAACACCAAATTTCTGACTGGGGAAACTTGTAGAACAAATACAAACCACAGACTCGTTTCATGATAAAATACGGTCGTTATCTATGATTCAATATATAAATTATGCAAACTTCATTGGTTCCTCCCACTTTATAGAATGTACATCTCTGTGTGTGATCAAGAATATTGATTCTTTTCCCGATAAAAAAAAAAAAAAAAAAAAAAAAAAAAAAAAAAAAAAAAGAAGAATATTGATTTTTGGCAAACATGAGCAGGTTTGTGGGATAGAGGCATTGAAAGCATTTTCGCACAACTTTTTATCACCCTATCAACCATCAATTGATCGAGGGACGGTAGAAGAATTGGAGCAGAGAGTATCAACGCTAAGAGAGCAACTGACAGAGGCTGAATCAGAACTCGAAATATTGAAAAAAGGGAAACAAAAAGTGTGATTTAACCCAGAAAAATAGATAGAGATGTTAACCGAGCTGGCTCATGACGCAAACCCCCAGCCTGCCTCGTTTCGTAGCTAAAGTAGCCGATTTTTGTTCCTTATTCAACATTTTACAGAGGGCATCATAATGTTTGGCTGATTCAAATTTTACTTTGAACAAAAAATAGTCAGATTCTTGATTTTTTACCCTCTTGTTAGAGGGAAATAAATGAGGACTTTGTTCTCTGAAATGATTTTATAATATTGGACAGCAGTCACACTCACAGCACATTCAGTTCATCAAAGATAGATTTGATTCATAGTCAAGGTGTTGGAAAATGGAAAGAGTTATATTTGCTCACTCCAATCTATTGGGCTGGGGCTTGCTTCAGAAACTGTGGAAGCCCATAAATACAGCAAAAGAGACGGAGCTAATTTACATTTTACCATGATTTTGTTGAACAGTTTAAAAAAAAAAACCATTAAAAAAAAATCATTTTCAAATAAAGAATATATATTTGTTGTAAAATTATGAACTTTTTCTTCTTTAAATTTGTGTTTATCTTATTTGTAGTTTATTATAGGTTTATGTTGTTAGATTCCATGATGTGGCAAGAAAAATTATGCTAATATACCACTACAACAAAATGATCAAATTCCAACGGAAAATTTCAATACGAATATATTTTAATGGAATTCCAACAGAAATTCCAACACCGTTAGAATGAGTTTTCCATTGGAATTTCCGTTGAATTTTGAAGATTCCAACTGTAGATTTTTTAACGGAGGTGGAAATAAAAATTCCAACGGTCTTTAAAATAGCCGTTGGAATCATCAAATTTCATATAAAATTCCAATGGAAAATTTATTCCAACCGAATATTGTCGTTGGAATATATTATCCTAGGATTTCCCGTTGAAATATAACATTTTTTTTGTAATGTACCAAACATGTAGTAATAATAAATATCAACTAAACATCTAACTCTTCCACAACATAATTAAATCAAACATTTGAAAATATTTTCTTACTGAATCATCAACAAATATTTGTGAATATAAAGTATAAACTACAATCAACCATCTCCGTTATCCGACTTTAAATCGTCGTTGATGCACAAGTGGCAGTGCCATCATGTAACACGGTTGCCACAGCCTGCTTAAAGACTCCACTGTGGTTCTATAAAAATTCGAAAAATCTTTTCTTTTGCGCCGACCAGTGTCGGATCCAGGGGAGGCAGAGAGGCTCTTGGCTAGGGTCTCACTTTGTTTGGGGCCACATTTTCTTTTTTTGTTAGTTAATACTATGCATTTGTGTTGGATTTGATCCTTTAAATAAATGAATGAAGTGGCCTAATTAATGAATGAGTAATGACTAAATATTGACTTAGCCTATTACACAAATAAAGATGCTAATTAATAAAGGATTAAGGGCTAATGACTGAATATGGACTTTGTCCACTACACAAATGAAGAAGCTAATTAATAAAAAGGCTAATGATTAAATATGTAATTCGTTTGTGAATTTGAAAACCTAAATATTTCATTTGTTTTCTTATGATGTTTGGTATGAACAATTTTTATTAGAATAATTAGTTTCAGTGATATTATTTTTATATGTCCTCGTGAATGACTGCTTCAATGTAATTTATTAAATATCTCTGTAAACTCCAGAGATAATTTATCATTTCCAAGATATATTTTAGGAGTGATGAAAAACAAGAAAAATCATTTCTTTTCAATTATTTATTTATTTAGCTTGTCTTGTTGAATTAGCTGTTTTTTTTATTCCCTCACCACACAAATTCAAATTGGGAACTTGAAAAAAAAAAGAAATTAGCTGTTTTTTTTATTCCCTCACCACACAAATTCAAATTGGGAACTTGAAAAAAAAAAAGAAATTGTCTAGGGCCTCCAAATTTCTGGATACGGCCCTGCCGACATGTCACAATTTGCTGTCAGTTGCCGATCGCGCGCCACCGATTAACGAGTTATTAGATTTGAGAAATAACTAGGTTAGATGGATTTGAGGTGTATGTCTTGTGCGGGTGTCAAGAAAGAAAGAGGAAATGAAAAATGAAGGAGAAACAGAAGGAGAAAGAAAGAGAGATGTAGGGGCGGGGTAGAGTTGGCACATTTGATGTGTTTTTAAAAGAATAAATAAAAATAAAAAATTAGAGTTAATACTTAATACATGTGTAAATAAAAATGATAATAATGCATACACTTTGGGCTTGGAATGTCGAATGAGCTCATATGTAATCCATTCCAAGGGTTTATCAACTCCAACTCCTAATTATATCGTGTGATCAACCTCTCAAAGCAACAAGACAGATCAATCATCCAAATGAAATCACACATATCAATCAACAAAAACCTTCAAACAACATCCCATCCCCACAAGATGACTCTAAAAACACACTTTCACTCCATAACTGGAGTGATCAAAGGCTTATTGTCGAAAAACGCCTCCAAATTCCCCCATACAATCTCAAACATTTTCTCGCACGACTCCCCAGTGTAGACACCAACATGCGGCGTCACGACAACATTGTCGAGCTCCAAAAACTCGTTCGGGACACGAGGCTCGTTTTCAAGCACATCCAACCCGGCCCCACCAATCTCACCCGCTTGCAAGCATGCCACCAATTCCTTCTCGTCAATCACGGGCCCACGCGCAATATTTACGATGAAGCCCTCCTTACCCAATGCCAAGAGCACGTCTCGGTTGATCAAGTGTCGAGTTTGCTCGGTTAGCGCGCAACATATGACGAGTGCGTCAGATTCGACAGCTAGTTTGAGGATGTCGGGATAGAATGTGTATGGGATGGAGGGCTTCTTGTTTCTCGAGTGGTACGAAATGCGGCAGCCGAATGGTTCGAGTCGCTTCGCGACCTCGAGTCCTATGTTGCCTAAGCCCACGATTCCAACTCGTTTGCCTCCTAACTACAATTGAATGATCAATATCAATATGAAACCATAAGCAACTATGGCTTTAGTTTATGACTAGTTTATATAATTATATTATACTCACTTTACATAGAATCAAACAACATAGGCAAGGTCACCTCGTACATAGTACGAATGGTTTGTGACAATCCAAGGAGCACAATAACCACACATCACACGTTTAACTTTGGGATTGGATAATATAAGATATTTTTGAATATTTTTGTCTCCGTGCGTTGAAAAATTGTGGGAAAAGAAAAATTAAGAATTGATATAAATTTCAAATTATTAATAAATATGAAATAAAGTTATAAAAATTAACTAATAAGAATGGTAAGTAAATAAATAGTCTTTTTGTTGGAAATATATAATAATAATAATAGTTATTATTTTATAGTTTTTAATTGTGTTGGTGTGTTTGTAGATAAAAAAGTGAGATGAAATGAATAGCAACTGTTGTGAAAATTTTTATTTGTGTAATTTTTACCCTGTACCCAAGAGGATAGATTCCTTTCTCGGGCCAAAGCCCGTTTCTCACGAACCGATCTGCGGCGCCGATTCTCCGCATGACGTCGAGGAGGAGCCCCACCGCGAGGTCCGCCACGTCGGCGGAGAATATATCGGCGGCATAGGCCACGGCGACGCCGCGGCGGCGGCACTCGGCCAGATCTATGTGGTCGAGGCCGGCGCTGGTGGTGACCACCAGGCCGAGGGAGGGGAGGTCCTGGAGCACGGTGGCGGGGAGCGGGAAGAAGCCGGCGCAGAGGGCGGCCCGCGTATTCTGGGCCTGGGCTCGAAGGAATTGGGCCAGGGGCAGCGGCGATTCCCACGGCTTCAGGAGGCGGAACCTGGAGGAGAAGGCGTCGGCGTGGGTTTGGAAAACGTGTGGTGGGCCGAGGACGATGGTTTCGGGCAATTGCTGGTTTCCGGCCATGGATTTTTCACCACAGTTGTGCCGAGAGCCCTTTTTTTTCGGTGAGCTTTTCTACACTGGGTTAAGGTAAAATGAACCGTTTCTATGATTTAATTCCGGGTGTGCGGGCTCCACTCTATGTTTTAATTTATGATGTAATTNAAGTATATCAATAACTCAAAACTCAAAATGAGGTCTTACACATACTCTCTCCTATTTTTATTATTTGTTATTCTAACTTAATTGATTATTTGTTAAATAAATATCGTTTTGACTATTTTGTATATACTAGTAATCAACATGTGCATTTGCACAGAGAATAATACTTTAAAAAGATAACAATATAAAAAAAATAAAAATAAATCATAATTTAATTCATTTAAAAAATATGAATTAAAAAAATAATTCTCAAAATTGATTTTGATCAAGTAATTGTTATGGAAGAGTCGTTACAACCATTTTCTTTATTCTAATACATCTGGCCATTTTCATAAGTGTGTGACTTAAAATTTGAGTACAATTTTGTAACTCTCTAGTCCCTTAATTGGTTTATGCTCATAATTTATGACACTCAAGCAAGTTATTTTGTAACTTAAAAATGAAATTGAATGCTGAAAATTTTGGAGAGATTATAAAATTTAATGCATGATAATATAATTTAATGTTTTGTTGCTCCTCTTTATATATATATATATATAAAGATTTTGTAACTCCCTTGATTGGTTTATGCTCATAATTTATGGTATTCAAGCAAGTTATTTTGTAACTTAAAAATGAAATTGAATGTTGAAAATTTTGGGGGAAAATAAAATTTAATGCATGATAATATAATTTAATGCTTTGTTGCTCATCTTTATATATATATATATATATATATATATATATATAGATTTTTCCATTATTACCCTCATTTAATTAATAAACACACTACGTCTTTTCATATTCACTCTCCATCTTTTCTCAAAACATCAATCTCTATCCTCATTAATGAGGGTTATTATTGGCAAACAAAATATTCTTAATCATTGTGCAACTTCTCAAAACGGTATTTATTAAAAATAGGAGGGAGTACAATAAAACCTCGTTAAATTAATACTCGATAAAATTAATAACCTCGTTAAAACTAATAATTTGTCCGGTCCCAAGTTGAGATCAGTACAAATTTGGGACCCAATCAATAAAATTATAAGATAATAATTTTTTTGAGATCCCAGTGTATATATATTGGTCCCGACGAAACTATAAATTAATAATTATTAAAAATAATCCATAAATATATATATGATGCACTCGAAGATTCTTAAAACAACTTCCACAGTTTGTGTTCATGGAATTCTACTAGTACATTTGTATTTTAACTTAATTTTCATCAATATATAGAGGTCAACTGTGCATATACGTTAAAATCTCTTTAAATTAATAAATTACTAATTTATCGATATAATAATATCTCTATAAATTAATAAAATCCTCCAGTTCCAACATTATTAATATATAGAGGTTTTACTGTACAACTAAGGAGGTACTTACACCTGCATTGCAAATTAGGTCCTAGACATTCTAATAATGAAAGGATTGATGAAATTTTCTAAATACTACTAAAATAACTATTATAAACTCGAATTGAATAACGATAAAGAAGCAAGAGAGTTGGGGATAATTTTGTTTCTAGTTCTAAACGCAACTACTGAACAATTGATTGTTCGGTTCAAAGATTGAAGCTCTCGTCTAAACACCTAGTGGTTCGCTCCCAATAATAATCGTAATAAGGAATTGAACATACATGAGCAAGTTTAAGCATACACATTAGCCCAGAGATTCGTCCCCGATATTTTTACGAACACGGGTACGGACATAGACAAGCACATATTTCAATCAACAAACCTATAGACTATTCTATTATGAAATCGTCAACCCCATACGAGCCTAAGTCCAACAACTCTTTCTCGTAAGTCCAACAACTCTTTCTCGTTCATTTCTAAAAGTTGTTTAATTAGATTAGAAGAACATGTCGACGTAATACGAGTCTAGGTTCAACAACTCTTTCTCTTTCGGTTCTACAAGTTGTTTACCTAGCTGGTGATCAATCAACTAACCCCAACAATGAAGTCATTTAAAGCCTCCTTTCTTTTTTTCTTCCGCTATTCCACTCTGTTAAAGCATTCTGCAAAACTATTGCATCATTTTCACCACTTCTTTTATCGGCCAGATACCTATTTATTAATACATTAAGTTTGAGGCAATCTCCGTGAAAGGCATAAAATGAGATTTTGCTGACTCCATAGTTCACTGAAGGTTTCGTTCTTGACTAGCTTCATTATAGTACTGCGTAAATCGCCTCCAAGAACCTTCGGACGTTTGTTGAGCGCCAATGACCGGATCACTTGAAATGGTACAGAAAGCTCGACATAGAAAAACATCCTCCTAATGTGTCCACGTCATTGCTGTTGCTTTACCGTGTCTTTTAGGCTCAACTTCTTTTCCTTTTTATGAATCTGTATTAAGACAAATGTTGTCATTTCCTTCAACCTCCGTGATGGTGCAAGGTCTTGGGACTTCAATGGCCTACTAGAGAATCTAGTCGGCATGAAATTTTCTTGCTGATAAGGCATCCCAAATTCATTTGGAATTCCACATTGGGGCGGCATTGCCCACATATTGAGATTGATTAATGTTCATTAAATTTGGTGATTGGATAAAAAAAGTTTCTCTAAATTTTTTGGAATTAGACAAGAAGGCATTGGTGTGGGTACTTGAAATGAAAAATTTTGAAATTGGGGTTGTAGTTGCATTATGTGAAATTGTGTAAATTGCATATTTCGTGTATAACTTGAATTTACGGAAGACAGACTGTCATCCTCCGATGAGTTTAGCATATTTGAGTTGGATCTGTATGGATTGTTATCCATTACAGTTTGAGAGATTTAGAAGATATGATTTTTCTGTATTATTTCTTGATGAAAGATGTAATAGTATATAGAAATTGTAGAGAAAACAATCTCATTTATAGACGAAAATTTCCATGGCCAATTCTTATCAGTTCAACACACAAATCAAAGCATCCGGCGAAAATAAATGGTTGATGGATGACAATACACCTGCAATTTGACCATCACTATTCCAAGCATCTAACACAAAAAGAAATGATAATAATTGAAAGCTAATTTATGGATGACAATTCAAAGCTGCTCACAAAAATAAAATGATTGATGGATGACAATTCACTGATGCCTGCGACCTTGTTTTTTTTCTTTTTAACATCACTATTCAACTTTAATAATATAAAAAAGGGTAGAATTAATTAGAATAACAATTCAAGTTTATAATCCATAAACTTAAAATTATAAAATAATAAGTGTTGACATCAAGATAGAATACTCCGATATTACAATACAATTAAAGAAGTCGCGAAGATTAATGCATAAATTAGATTCTGGACGACGTTAAGCAGTACATTCTACATCTCGGTAACCTCACCTCGGTGCCAATAAGAGATCACGGATATTTGGAAGGTCATCAACACAAGTCGTCTGAACCTCGAAGAAGGCCAATTCGGTCAAAGAATTATTTATTAAGAAGTCGCAGAATATCGGAAATTAATCAAGATGCCGACATCGCAAGACAAACCGACTTCGATCCGACAGATGTGACACTCGTCACACAGATAGAGGCGCGCCCATGCTAATCATTGCCTACAAGGTTCTTCTACGTCATCGCCGCCCCTAAGATGTCAAATCTTCATTAAAACGGGAATGATTTGTCTAGGGGTGTGTGCCAAACATACCTATAAATAGCAGTTCCGAAAACGAGAGAAGGGTTCGAAAAACGATCATATACGCTCATATATTCACCTCGGATATCTCATCGTAAACCGACTTGAAATTCATAAAAAAACCGACCTTTTTGTATTAAAACCGACTTCGAAATATTCAATAAAAATCTCATTTTCTGCAATCTTTTGTGTTAATATTACATTGTGAACGTTGATCAAATCCGTTTATCAACATTTTGGCGCTAGAAGGAGGGCTCCATAAGATATTTGGAGTTAATTTTCGGAATATACACACCACATATTACAAAATCGAGAATGTCACAGTCCGGACAAGACAATCCAACCACCATGGGAAGCGCTGTTCGTGTTGTTGAACCACCAACCGGTCAACACAACCCAATACCTGTTATGCCGGACATTACCCTGCTCATGCAAAATCCGGAATTCGCTCGTGGACTCACTGCTTTGGTGGCCCAAACCCTGCCGGGGCCATCACACAGAGCACCAGGACAACCTTTTGCTCCCATAACTCCGGCGAGACAACAAGGTCTTCCCCTACCAAGGGATAACAATAATCAAGCGGCGTCCCACGCTACTTCACAACCACGCAATCCACCCCCTCCGCCGGTGAACAACGTACTGCCGGTGGAAATGAATCAACCAGAAATGAATCAACCAGAAATGGTTGCTGAAAGTCACCCTCGACAAGTTGAAAGTTACCCTCAGCATATGCCCAGAGTTCCCCGTGCGGCACGTTCATTATTTCAACCAAACGAGAACCCGGCTGACCTGAGAACGCAAATTGAGCGTAATCGTTCCGCTCGACGTAACGCTTCCGAAGTCGAGGCGTTAAGAAGAAAGGTGGCAGAGCTTGAAGCCCGGCGAAACACTCAAATCAGACCTTATCAGCATCCTCACGTGCCAGAATCGGGCCATGTTTATATGGAAGTCGGTTCTCCTCTAGCAACCGAGTTAACTAGAGGGCCGTTACCAGGAAAAGTCAAAGTCCCCCAAATTGGCCTCTACGACGGAAACGCGGATCCTGATGCCCACCTCGGACATTACACGTCATGGATGGACTTGCATGGTGCTGACGATGCTTTACGATGTCGTATGTTTTCCTTGACCTTAGGTCCCAAAGCTCAGAAGTGGTACTATTCGCTACCGCCTGAATCAATCAGATGTTGGGGCCAACTCAGGTCGGCTTTCAGGTCCCATTTCATCGGGGCTCAAATTAGCTTGATACCTAAGGAATCTATTACGAACATAGTCCAAAAGGAGGATGAAAGTTTAAAGGACTATATTGCACGTTTTAATGAACGCGTGCAAAACATGGAACCTTGTCATCCTGAGACACTTCTTGTCTCAGCAATCTCTGGATTAAAGCCAAGATCCATGTTCCGCTGGGCGCTGTGTCAGAACAAACCCAACACCTTTCAAGAGTTCCTTGTTCGCGCTCAACAACACGTTATTGCTGAAGAATCCATGTCGGTTCCCAACTTTGAATTCTCCTCATCAAAAGAGCAGAAGCCAACTTCTGAAAATAAGAAAAAGAAATACCTCGGTCACTCATCTAAGAATTCACCCTCCAAAGAACCGTATAAAGTAGAGCAGAGCGACACCGACATAAAAGCTGCTAGGAGACAATACAAGGAAGATCTAACCGCAGGTTACCGATCCATCTACTCGGTCGGTGCAGCAACGGTGTATCAAGAGATCAAGGGAAAAGGAATCCTTCCTGAAGCCAGACCCGTCAAGACTCCCGAAAGTCAATTGGACAAGTCACGGTATTGTGATTATCACCGATCTCCAGGTCACAATACCGATGAATGCCTGAGTCTATTGTCGGCTCTCCTGAGGTTGATTGGAAATCCACAAGTGCGAAAATTTACCAAACATGAAAGCAAAGAAAGGAAACAAATAGCTCATGTTCCTGACCGAGATGAAGATGACGAAGACGTGATGAATCCCAAAAGGATCCGTCTACAACAAGGAGAGAAGGAAATATTCATGATCGGGGCAGAAGGATCCAGGTCGGCTGACGACCGACTCGGAAAAAGAAACAGGGACTGCGATAGCCCCAACTCTAACCGCATTCCATGCGATAGCCCCAACTCTAACCGCACTCCTCAGATCCCAATTCGGTTAGGCTCTGTCCCCCGAGTTAACACTAACCGAGATGAGCCGACGTCCTCACGTCGGCAGGCCAAAGCATACGCCAGGAAGGCATACAACTCGGGGAAACAAATAATGAATACCGATCTTCGGGAAACCATCAACTCGCGCACGTGTCCGATCACTTTCACATTAGAAGATGCGAGCTTGTTTGATCATCCTCATTCAGACGCATTAATCATAACCGCCCCAGTTTGCGGGACTCCCGTTCATCGTATAATGGTGGACACAGGTGCATATTCAAGTATCATTATGCTTCAAGCCTTTAGGAAACTCGGACTTGATACGGCCGACGTCCGCCCAAGCAATGATAAAATACACGGATTCAACGGAAGCGTGTCCCATCCACTAGGGGAAATAACTCTCCCTATCAGGTTCGGATATGGGCAGACTTCCAAGGTTATCATGGAAAATTTCAAAATCATGGACATCAACAACGAATACAATGCTATCATCGGAAGGACAGCCTTGTACAAGTTGCGAGCAGCAGTGTCCATTTTCCATTATTCGATCAAGTTTCCAACCGCTGATGGTGAGGGGACCCATTATGGTGATCAGTTGGGAGCCCGTGAGCTAATCTTAGCCATCCCTTCTCGAGAGATCCATAATCTGGAGATGCATGTTGATGAAAATGAAAGAATAATCGACTGTACCCGAGTTCCACGGAGTCTAATTCCTGAAGACGTCCAAGATGTCAATCTCAGGGTTGCCACAACTCAGTCGGAAATCCAGTTGACATCGGCATTTCCGACTTCAGACCCACCCAAAGCTATTACAACGCTAGCAGAAGTTCTGCCGACGTCAACAATCCCGACTTCAAATCCCAGTGAGGAAGACCTTACCCGAGATAGAGGAAGACGACCTGGAAAAGAACCGGTCGTGGAAGAAGACGAGTTAGACCCACGGAGTCAATTCAAAGAGAAGAAGCAAGAAAAAAGAGCAGAACCATCTGAGGAGATAGAAATCATCTATGTCGATGAACCCATCTGCGATAAGCCATTGCGTATTGGGGCCAATCTCCAAGAACCTATTCGAACCAAACTCATCTCGTTTCTAAAGTCCAATACCGACGTCTTTGCTTGGAAACACGAAGACATGAAAGGAATAGATCCAAAGGTAGCCTGTCATCGACTTAACATTGATCACACCATCAAACCCGTCATCCAGAAAAGAAGGAAACTCGGTCCAGACCGACAACAGGCCTTAGAGGAAGAAGTCAACAAGCTCATCGATAACAAATTCATCAAAGAGGCCAAATACCCGACTTGGGTGTCCAATCCTGTTTTGGTGAAGAAAAGTAATGGGACATGGCGCCTTTGCATTGACTTCTCCGACCTCAACACCGCTTGTCCAAAAGATAGCTATCCATTACCTCATATCGACTATATGGTGGATGCTACCTCCGGTCATGAGTTGATGAGCTTCATGGATGCCTATTCAGGATACAACCAAATCCCAATGGATCCCGAGGAAGCTGAACACACTTCATTCTATTCAGCAAGGGGCCTATACTGCTATACCATGATGCCATTCGGATTGAAGAATGCGGGGGCCACTTACCAAAGGTTAGTCAACAAGATGTTCTCAAGGTTGATAGGGCGTACCATGGAGGTTTATGTGGATGATATGCTTGTAAAGTCGGTAAATGCTGATGATCACGTGATTCATTTGAATGAAATGTTCGGGATTTTACGTGATTATTCCATGGTGCTAAATCCAAAAAAATGTACGTTCGGGGTAAAGTCGGGAAAATTTTTAGGTTATGTAGTCAGTCAAAGGGGAATAGATGCAAACCCTCAGAAGATTAAGGCTGTTCTGGACTTGAAGCCACCGACTTCAGTTAGAGGAGTACAAGGACTCACAGGTCGGCTCGCTGCCCTGAGTCGCTTCATATCTAAGTCCACGGATCGGTGCAAGCCCTTCTTTGACGCAATAAAGAAGGGAAAACAATTCGAGTGGACTGATGATTGTCAAAAAGCTTTGGATAGCATCAAAACAGCCTTGTCTCAACCTCCCACTTTGCAGAAGCCGAAGGTTGATGAGATGTTGTATTTGTACCTCGGGGTCAGCAACTCGGCGATCAGCGCAGTACTTATTCGTGAGGAAGATTCCCAACAATACCCGGTGTATTATGTCAGTAAAGCTCTCCATGACGCCGAGTTAAGATATCCACCAATGGAGAAACTGGCCTTTGCTCTTGTCACTGCAGCTCGGAAATTGCGACCATATTTTCAAGAGCATTCCGTTACCGTGCTGACGGCATTTCCGTTACGACAAATCCTTCACCGACCTGACACGTCGGGCCGAATGGTCAAATGGGCCGTGGAATTAGGCCAATTCGACATCCATTACAAGCCCAGAACTGCTGTTAAAGGACAAGTCCTGTCCGACTTCATTGCCGAATTCACACCAGGAATCCAAGAAATTACCAACACCAATCCCTGGACGTTATACGTCGATGGATCGTCAAACGCGAACCGAGCAGGAGGAGGGATCGTTCTAATTGATCCCAATCAACGAGTTTTTTGCCATTCAATTCAATTCCTCTTTCCCGCTACCAACAACGAAGCTGAGTACGAAGCATTATTATCGGGATTGAATCTGGCAGAGGCAATGAACATAACGCGCGTCCACATCTTTTCAGACTCCCAGTTGTTGGTCAATCAGATACTCGGAACCTTTGAAGTCAAAGAACCCCGCTTAATGCCATATCTAGCTCTGGTCATGAAGAAGTTGTCCAAATTCCAATTCGAAATTGAACACATTCCGCGAACTTCTAATGTTCAAGCTGATGCTTTATCACACCTCGCTTCAAGTGCGCAAGTAGAGGATGTGGAGTATGTTCAGGTCGGTACTCAAGAACTCCCTTCGACCTCGGTGAAACAAATCGCCGCCACCGAACCACGTCCCGTGGACCAGATTGTCACTTGGATGGATCCCATCATAGCATATCTCCAAACTGGAACTCAACCGTCAGATCCCAAGGAAGCACGAGCTTTACGAGTTCGTGCAGCTCGGTTTACTTTGGACAACGGAACACTTTACAAAAGAGGGTACTCAGTCCCTTTATTGAAATGTATACCAGAGCAAGAATCACTGTTTGTGTTGCAAGAAATCCACGATGGGGTCTGCGGAAGTCATTCAGGATCGCAAGCATTAGCCTACAAAATTCTGAGACAGGGCTACTATTGGCCAACTCTGAAAAGGGATGCCGCAGATTGGGTTAGAAGATGTGTCAAGTGTCAAATATTCGCACCTAATGTCAACTTGACTCCAGAACCACTCAGGTCGGTATTCAGCCCATGGCCGTTTGCAAAATGGGGAATCGACCTAATTGGACCCTTACCAACTGGAAAGGGAGGAGTAAAGTATGCGGTCGTTGCAGTCGACTACTTCACTAAATGGGCCGAAGCAGAACCTTTAGTCACGATCACCGAGCAAAAAATGATCGAATTCATTTGGAAAGTGTTGATATGTCGGTTCGGTGTTCCAAATTCTATCGTGACTGATAACGGAAGACAGTTTGAAGGCAAAAGGCTCGCTGAATTTTGCGAAGAATATAAAATCAAGCATTTCTTCTCTTCTCCATATCACCCGCAAGCAAATGGTCAAGTTGAAGCTGTGAACAAGATCATAAAAAATGGCCTCAAAATCCGACTAGACAGTGCAAAAGGAGCTTGGCCCGAAGAACTCCCCAACGTTCTTTGGTCATACCGAACTACTGCTCGATCCTCAACCGGTGAAACTCCTTTTTCATTGGCTTATGGGTCAGAAGCAATGATTCCAGTCGAACTCGGATCTCCGACATACCGCGTGCAGAATTTTGAAGAGGAACACAATCAGGTCAATATGAGAGCCAATCTTGACTTAGTAGATGAATTACGTGCTCAGGCCGACATCAAAAATGCTGCTTACAAACGAAGAAGCGAAAAGTACGTTAACTCCAAACTTCGTCTTCGAACATTCAAAGTCGGTGATCTCGTACTCAAACGAATTGTGGGTCCCGACCCTGGCCCATTAAAACCGAAGTGGGAAGGTCCCTTTCGAATAAGCGAAGTTCTAACCAATGGGGCCTATCAGATAGAATACTTGGACGGAACGCCACATCGGTATCCGTGGAATGTACAGTATCTGAAAAAGTTCTACCAATAAAGTCAACTTTTCAGTTGACGTTCTGTAAAAAGGGACCAAGCGTCTTAAGTCGGCTTTTCAGCCGACGTTCTTTATAAGTCAACTTTTCAGTTGACGTTTTGTAAAAAAGACCAAGTGTCTTAAGTCGGTTTTTCAACTGACATTCTGTATGAGCCAACTTTTCAGCTGGCATTTTGTAAAAAAGACCAAGTATCTTAAGTCGGCTTCTCAACCGACGTTCTGTATAAATCAACTTTTCAGTTGACGTTCTACGAAAAAATCAAGTGACCGAAGTCGGTTTTTAAATTGACATCTTACGAAATGATTCAAAATATCTTAATTCGACTTTTCAGTCGACATTCCATAAAAGAAACCAATTGTTTTAAAGTCGATTTTTCAACGAATTACAGAAAGGTCGAATATTTTACATTGGTTTTCTCAAATTTACGTTCTTTTAACGGTGATCTCAAATACCTTTAGATATTTGAACTCATCTTATGAATCAGCCTTTTACTTAAAATACTCAAAATCAGTTTTTTCGAACTGAAAGTGTTCTAAGTCGGGAAATGGTTTAAGAAAGTTCGAAGCATATGTAAACTAACATAATTCGAGGTTACAGATAAATATGAGAATGTGCAAAGAAACAGAGCAGAACGTTGGAAGAGAAAATATTCATTTCATTTCGGGAAAGGGATGTCCAATACAAACTAAAAGAAAAATGCAAAAAGATGTGCCAACGTGATGGTCCACATCTAAAAAGGAAGAATGCTAAAAGCAAAAACAATCAGCGGCATCTAAGTCCCGGGCATCATCCTCTACTTCTCGACTTCGTTCCCCTTCTCACCTTCGTCATCCTTCTCGGCTTCATCACCCTTCCCAACCTCGACCTCTGTCTCGCCTAGAACCTGTTCGATCTCGGCTTGAAGACCTTCCGCTTCTTTGCCAGCGTCACTTTCCTGGACGTCCCCGTCCTTCAGGATCTCTTCATCATCTTCTGGAATTATGGAGCTATCCTTCACTACTTGACTTAGCCCGGAATAGATAGCAGCATCCAAAGCCTGAGGATTGGGGATGATCCTAAGTTTAGCAGTCTGGTGGTCGCCGATCCCCTGCACCAACTCGGTTACCTCGAGATCCTTTTCAGCGGCAGTGGCGATGAACTTCTCGGCGTAATCTACAACCTCTTTCTTAATCTGCGCTGGGGTCAACACTTCAAGACACTTCTCAACAGCAAAATCAGCCAGAGTAGAAATAAACACATCAGCAAACTCGGCCCTCTTCTCTTTCTCTCCCTCCAAAACCATGTTCACATAAGCCTTTCGCAGAGCAGCCCGTCTGTTGGGGTCCAGAGGAGGATATCCACGAGCTGTCACGTCGGCGCCAGTATTGGCCAGAACCAACTCGCAATAAGCACGTTCGTCATCGTCGGCAGGAACATGAAGTTCTTCAATCTCAGGGTCGAACCCGAACCTGTCCATCTTCATTAGCAAAATGGCCTTCAGGTCTCCGACGCCATACAGACCCGCGTCAAATCTGTCGATCACCCAACGGAGATTTAGGCAAGAGTTAAGCTCGATGTCCTTCTCCATCTCCTCGGAACCCCTGAACTCTTGTTTACCGAGTTCCTTGCCTTCCTCCAACCCCTGCGAAAACTTCAACTCGCCAAAGGCTTCCTTCTGCTGCTCTAAATTTTTCAACTCGGCAGCGTGTGCTTCAGCCATGCGGATCAGTCTTGCTTCCTTCTCAGCTCGATCCTGACGAGTCTTCTGATGCTCTTCCCGAGTTCGCTGATGGTCCTCCATCTCCTTCTGGTAGCGGTTCAAGTTATTCCGAGCCTCCATCTCAGATGCGCCGATTTGAGCAGTGAGCTTGCGCACCTCGTCCTCCAAACGCTTCTTCTCGACAGCCAGACTTTCCATCTCGGTTTTTGCCACAACAAGTTGGGCATTCTTGTCTGCGATTTCGGTCGTCAGGCTGGCCTTGTCCGCCTCCAATGACGCCAGCTGACCGTCACGGAGTTCCAGTTTGTCTTTCCGCTCGTTGAGTGCAGCGGCATTCATCCTGAATTCGTCTTCCATCGCACAAAGGCCTACCAAAGCTCTCCCCAATGTCGCTTTGGCATAACTGAATCTGTATGAGCTCGACAGCCCAGATACTCGAGCCTCAGTCGCCGGATCCCAAGACATCATCGGAACCCGAGCTGCTTCTAGCACATGGGGGGGTTGGTGAAATTTGTTGTTGAATTTGGGAACGATCATGGAATGATACTGAATAAACCACTTCTCCATCACGTCCTCTGGAAAATTCTGCTCCAAGATCCGTTCCTCATCAATTGGCAGATACGTATCTCCTCCATCCTGATGGATTGGAGCATTCCTCTCCAAGTCAAGCTGGCCCACATCTTGTCTTGACTTTGAACGACGTTCCTGATCAACGTCAAATTCCTCACTCGCTTTCCTCTTGTTCTTCTTCTTCTTCTTCTTTTTCTGTTGAGAAGAAGCTTCTTCCACTGTTTTCTGCGCGGCCTCAATATCCTCTGAGCTTGAAACAATAACATGGAGATCGGGACTAGCAGCTGCAACCTCTTTCTCAACCTCCCGAGGTGGAGAATGAATAGCTACCACCGACTCGGTATTCATCTCGGGGGTTGGCTCAACTGCGGGTTCGATAGCAGGAGCTGGAACTGCAACCGTAGCTGGTATGCCCGACGTGACTCCAATATCTTCGCCCGTCGCGACACGACCCGTAACAGCCTTCTTCTTCAAGTTAGCCAGAAAGTTCATGCGACCCATCTCGGTATCTTTCACTGAAAATCTACGGCGATAATCTTTCGCTTCTCGAACTGATTGGAACCCGAAAAATCCCAACAGCGGATAGTAAACTGACGGAAGAAAGCAAATAACCATAATTATATCGATGTTTAATGAATTCATCTAGTTTAAGGCTATGAATTGGATTGGTATTACAAGAACTCACCAGGTTCAAAGTCGGGGATGGCCTTTTTCGGTCCAAGTTTCGCCTCAGCAAGCTTAGCGTTCTTGGTCAGCAAATTCCACTTGCGGTCCGCTACACTGAGTTTTGCGATCTCCTCAAGTTTATCTCTAAACTCCCCGCTCAATTTCGGCTCCTTTTTTCTTTTTGCTACAAATACGAAAAGGTCCGACCTGTTAGCGAAAGAAAAACAACCTGTCAGGAAATTCTGAATGAAAGAAAAGAACTTACGGAAAGAAGAGACAACTCGGGTTGGGACAGTCATCCCATCAATTGGGGCCTCAAGTCGGAAGTCGGGAGACTGCCAATCTCCTCCAACCCACAACCATTCGTCCTGAAAACCATGGAGGGTTTCAGGTATCCCAGTGACCAATTGCCCTATCTTCAATTCGTACTGAGGCCTCGCCGCACAGAAAAAGCAACCCGTGGGAGGAACTCCATCCCGCTCCCTACTCCTCTTAAAGAACAGAATGCTTCTCATCTCGTCGATGGTGGGGAAGGGGATTTTCTTTTGTGCTAACAGAACCATAATCCCAATAATCTTCTTCCAGCTATTGGGAGTGATCTGGCTGAGACTGAGACCCCAATCGCGCAGATAGTCGGTTATGACGTTGTCTAGTGGGAATCTCAAGCCCGACCTCAGACTTTCAGCAAAAATCCCTATACAACCCGGAGGAGGACAATGAATCCTTTCCCCCGGATAGGGGGCGAAAATCCTTACCGAGGTAGGGATTCGTACCCACTCACGGAGGAGAACCACGTCGGCGTCGGTCATGGTACTGGGTTCCCCCAAAAATGGAACATCTTCATCGGGCCATCGACGGGCTGGACGATTCCAATAACCCGACCTCACAGGAACATCCCGTTCCACCTCGGCATCTCCTTCAATGTCACGTTTGCGAATCTCCAAACGATCCACAAAAACAGGGTCCCACCGATAATAATCCCCCATCAACTCCATTAATTCCTCATCCAACCGCAGGTCAGACACAGTCCTACTGCTGCTGCCCGTACCGACGTTCTCACCACTCGCCGCCATAATCAGAGCTCAGAAAAATGATATAAAGGAATTACGAAGTGAGAAGAAGAAATTAGGGCTTACCGAAAAACGATGTAAACTCTTGAAGGTTTCGGGACTTGCTGAAATACGATGAAGAAGGTGAAAAGGAAAAATACGAAGTATGCTAAAGATAGGTTGAGAGAACAATTGCTTAAATGAAGGTTTAGTGAATAGAAACCGTGAATTTATCCGTATATATACGCTCGCAGTTTTCTAACCGTTGAAGATGGAGAGGCGCGTGGTTAAATGACGCGTCGATTCAGAGAAGTGCCCCTTTATTGTGACATGACGTTCAGATACAATCTCGTACGTACGCGTGTCCCAAAAACCGCCAACGTTAATGTCCGGAAATTTCGGTACGTGCCTACTGTGAAGAGTAGTGGACACACCACGTTCGTGACCTCTCGTAAACCGCATAATAAACTTCTCACAGTACAAAACGACTTTGGTAAAGGAACCACACTATGCGATTTTTATCTAAGGAAAGTAACTCGGCACAAATTCGCGAAAGAGATCTTTAGATCAGCTCGGGAATCGAAAGCAATAGAAGGGAAAGTGTCATCAAAAAGTATGCATAATTTGCATACTTCTTAATGCCAGGGGCCTCTATGTTGACATCAAGATAGAATACTTCGATATTACAATACAATTAAAGAAGTCGCGAAGATTAATGCATAAATTAGATTCTGGACGACGTTAAGCAGTACATTCTACATCTCGGTAACCTCACCTCGGTGCCAATAAGAGATCACGGATATTTGGAAGGTCATCAACACAAGTCGTCTGAACCTCGAAGAAGGCCAATTCGGTCAAAGATTTATTTATTAAGAAGTTGCAGAATATCGGAAATTAATCAAGATGCCGACATCGCAAGACAAACCGACTTCGATCCGACAGATGTGACACTCGTCACACAGATAGAGGCGCGCCCATGCTAATCATTGCCTACAAGGTTCTTCTACGTCATCGCCGCCCCTAAGATGTCAAATCTTCATTAAAACGGGAATGATTTGTCTAGGGGTGTGTGCCAAACATACCTATAAATAGCAGTTCCGAAAACGAGAGAAGGGTTCGAAAAACGATCATATACGCTCATATATTCACCTCGGATATCTCATCGTAAACCGACTTGAAATTCATAAAAAAACCGACCTTTTTGTATTAAAACCGACTTCGAAATATTCAATAAAAATCTCATTTTCTGCAATCTTTTGTGTTAATATTACATTGTGAACGTTGATCAAATCCGTTTATCAACAATAAGCAAGGATTGTTAGTGTTCATTTTTGTTCGAAAATACCTAGTTTTCAATTGTTATTTTTTGACAACGGCTACTCGTTCTTATCTAAATTAATTGCTTTTGTTTTTTCTTTTCAAGGTGTCAAAAACTCCATTTTTTTAAGTCAAAAAACCTCATTTTACTTCTTTCTTTCATTAGCAAAGATTGTTGGAGTTCGTTATTCTTCAAAAATACCTCGTTTTCAATTATTTTTTTCGAAACCAATTGAAACTCGTTCTTATTTCAACTAATCGCTTTCGTTTTTTTAGTCTTGTCAATTAACTCAACTCGTTTTACTTCTTTCTTTTACGTGTAAAGATTATTGAAGTTCGTTCTTCTTCGTAAATACCTCATTTTCAATTATTTTTTTCGACAATAATTTCAGCTCGTTCTTATTTCATTTAATTATTTTTGTTTTTGGGTTGTCAAGTAAAAAAAAAAACTATTTGGGAGAAAATTTATTACCTAATTGCAATTCAAACTAGTTTTTTGTCACTACATTAAAATTTATTAAAAAATATAAAAAAACTTTATCACAAAAGTAGTGGCAATGTGCCATATAGAATAAAAAAAATAAATAAAATAGGCTCACCCATGAGGTTATTGGGAGGTAACCACACGTGCAAACATAAACCTCAAAAGTCAAACCCCTCTCATTTAATGGTAAAAGCTGAGAAGCGATTTATAAACTTGGACAAAACCTCACCACTAAAGATGTTCTTATACCTCTAACATAAACCTTGTAATAGTACTTGATGCAAAATCCAGTAAAATGAATAGTTTTTTCTTCTCAAAGAGAAGCAAACCAACCCAGAGTTGATTGAATCGACATCTGGAACCTTATCATTTAGTTCATTCGATTGATTGAATAACTACATAGGCTATAGGCTGGAGAACCAGGAACGGGGAGCCCTCCCCCCTTTTCCACCTGACTCTTTGGCCTTAAGAAGGCTGGTTTTAGGAATGAGTGATTGCCCTTCTCCGCAGGGGCGTAGGCATAGCAAGACCAGTGTGGGCCTAGGCCCACACTGGAAAAATAAAAAAAAAGCCTATTATATATAGCCCATATTACATCTATATATATAAAGCCCATATTAAATTAGCTTTACTCATTAAAAAACTTTTATAGTGGAAATAAAGCTATCAAAAGAAAGGGAGTGTGTCAGAAGCAAATGGGCTGTGATGTTGGAACTTGAAGACCCATTTCGGAATTTATTTATTGTACATTTGAACCCATTATCACCAAATAACTAATATACTAATATGATAAATTATTATTTAATTAACATTAAACAAATTTAACAAAAGGGGGCTGGGACTTCATACAAACGCACAGACAGAAAGAAACATAGAGACGCACAGACAGAAAGAAAAATAGAGAAAAGAGGGGAAAGAGGGAGAGGAAAAAGAGAAAAAAGAGTCAAATAGCTTATCAATTTTTGGTCTAATTGTTCGAGAAGACGACTTGCGAGGTACCAAAATTCCTTTATTTTTTGGTGGAGTTAAAAATTATTCTTTTTTTGTAGAATATACAAATTCAATCCCTAATGTGTTTATAGCTCTTTAGATTGTGATATATGAAAATAGAGAGTTTTATTGATTGTAAATTTATATACTATTTTTTGTATATCAGATATGGAGAGATATTTTCCAAAAAGGCCCCGTCAACAAAGTGCTTGTGAAAATGTCTCAAAAGGAGATACTTTGAATTCAAATAGATTTGAGGAAAATTCTAATGTCACTAGGCATAAAGAAAATACGACCGGAAGTTTAATGATGATCAATGAGTTCGATTCTTCTCAACTTCCCTCTGATCCTGGAATGAGAATTCCAATCTCACTGTACAGTCCAAAGATTAGAGACCAAGTTCGAAGAGCATATTTGCAGAAAGGCCCTTGTCAACCGTTTGATCACCATTTTCCCATGACGAAAGCTTCAACGTCATCAACAAAGGCTAGAAGATTTATTCCTGGTTGGTTTACAGAACATGAGTGGTTGGAGTATAGCATTTCTAAAGATGCTGCATATTGTCTCTATTGTTATCTTTTCAAACCAAATAGAGGAAAACAATCAGGAGGGGAAACATTTGTTACAGAGGGATTCAGGTCTTGGAAAGAAAAATCGAGACTTGATGTTCATGTCGGGAAACATGACAGTGAACACAATCAAGCGCGAATGAATTGTGATGCACTGATGAATCAAAATGTGCACATTCAGACAACTCTAGAAAAACAGTCTAAGCAAATGAGGGATGATTATCGCATTCGGCTCACTGCATCTCTTGATTGTGCACGACATTTGTTGCGATTGGGGCTACCTTTCCGGGGTCATGATGAATCGAAAGATTCTCTTAATCCAGGTAATTTTCTTGTCACTCTGGAATTTTTAAGAGCTCATAATGATGGTATAGCTTCAGTGACAATGGAAAATGCTCCTAAAAATTGCAAGTTAACAGCTCCTTGCATTTTGAAAGATTTATCTTATGCTTGTGCCGCAGAAACTGTTATTGTGATATTAAAAGATGTCGGAGATTCTTTTTTCTCTATTTTGGTTGATGAGTCTCGTGACATATCTACTAAAGAACAAATGTCCATCATTTTGAGATATGTAGATTCTTGTGGACATGTAAAAGAACATTTTATTGGAGTTGAACATGTCACAAGTACTACGGCAATATCTCTTAAAGATGCCATTGACAAGATGTTCTCGAGACATAATTTGAGCATATCTAGATTGCGCGGGCAAGGTTACGATGGGGCTAGTAATATGCAAGGGAGGCTTAGTGGTTTAAAAACACTTATTTTAAATGAGAACCCAAGTGCACATTATGTTCATTGTTTTGCTCATCAGCTCCAACTAGCCCTTGTAGCTGTGGCTACAAAGAATCTTCCTATTGCTGATTTCTTTCGGGTGGTTTCTCAATTGATAAATGTTGTTGGGGGTTCTTCTAAACGTTGTGATCTTCTTCGTGAAAAACAAATGAGCTATATTGATGGGGCACTAGAAAGGGGTGAGATTTCTAGTGGACGGGGTCTAAACCAAGAAGCTAGTCTTCAACGGCCGGGTGATACACGTTGGGGTTCGCATTATAGATCTTTGATTAGCTTGATTTCTTTATTTACTCCCGTGGGTGATGTGCTTGATGTGATCTATGCGGATGAGTATTCTACTTCTATCCAAAAGGTAGAGGTTGAGATATTATTGAAGTCGATTCATTGCTTTGAATTTGTGCTAAATTTGCATATGATGAAAATCATCTTGGGAATATCAAATGAGTTGTCCCAAGCACTACAAATGAGAGACCAAGATATTGTGAATGCAATGGATTTGGTTAGAGTTTGTAGATATCGACTTCAAGAGTTGAGAGATAGTGGATGGGATTCATTATTTGACGAGGTTTGTCAGTTTTGTGAGAAACATTCTATTGATGTCCCCGATATGACTAGCATGTTTATTCGATTTGATCCTCGCGGTCGTCCACTTCGTAATGCACCCAAAATAACGAATTTGCATCATTATCGAGTTGATTTATTCTGTGCCGTGATTGATTTGCAACTACAAGAGTTACGTGATCGTTTCTCGGAGGCTAGTACGGAGTTGCTACTTTGTATAGCTTGTTTATCTCCACGAGATTCTTTTTCTGCTTTTGACAAGGGCAAATTAGTCAAGATGGCCGGGTTTTATCCTCAGGACTTCTCTATATCCGATGTTCTCATTCTCGAGGATCAGTTGCAGAACTACATTGTTGATATGCGCTTCAACAATTTGTTTAAAGAATTGAAAGGACTTGGTGAACTTGCAGAAAAGTTGGTGCAGACGAAGAAGCACAAAGTGTTTCCTTTGGTTTACAAACTTTTAACTTTGGCGTTGGTCTTACCGGTTGCAACAGCTAGCGTGGAACGAGTATTTTCCGCAATGAATATTATTAAGGATAGATTGAGCAATCGAATGAGTGATGATTGGTTAAATGATAGACTACTTGTTTATGTAGAAAAAGAAACCTTTTTGAAAATTGATAATGATGTTATTCTCGAGCGATATCAGACGATGAAAACTCGTAAAGAACAACTATGAAGGTATGTTTTTTGTATTTACACTTTTTCTTATAATATTTTATATTTTGTCATTAAATAATTAGGCCCCCCCTCATTATATTTGTTAGATCCGCCCCTGCTTCTCCGACCCTTACTGCCCAACCTGAGAACGGGCAGCTAATGCCTTTAACAATAATCCTCGAATAATTGTATTTTACTCCAACACAATAAACCAAAATTTCCAAAAATAAAAAAGAAGGAAAAAAAAGAAAAAGAAAAGAAAAGGTTTTCCATCCCAATAGCAATCAAGTGTGCCGTGGTTTTGCGCCGCCATTCTCCTGGACGGAGTTCACGGGCGTTGACGACCCGCTCCGCCTGGACCCACCAGAATGCCCGGTTATAGTCCTCCCCATGAACTTCCCAGCCCGGCTCAGCCCACTCCCGACTGCCCCGAGCCCGCTTCCAACGAGGCCCACACCGCCGGCAATGCCGGTTCCGACCATGCCGACGCCGGATCCGACGAGGGATGCCGCCCCGTCGAGGGCATCGGCCGTGCTGGCAATCACGCCGGCTTCCTTTAGCTTCTTCCTCTCTTCCAATATTCTCTTCTCCTCTTCAAGGGCCGCTAGTTGCTCTTCCTTATTGAACTCGTGATACAGAACCTGCGGATAAATTGTCAATTTTACTCCTGATTCTAACTTTCAGTATTAACCTAACTGTTTGAAAAAGCTAGAAGACGATGTGATTTGTAAAAGAAAATATTTACCTGAATAGTTAGAGTCCCCCTGTCTTTCTTATCTTTGATTTTGAGCATATCGAGTGAGGGAAGCAGCCTCAACTCAAACTCTTTAGGCATTTCGGCTTCTAGCTCGATTAAAGGCAGCTTTGCAATGCCCAGCCGCTTGTCGTCCCCAATATCTTCATCAAGTACCTTTTTTTTCCGCAAATTAATGATAATTAATGGTTAGGTAATCTGCAGAGAGAGATAGATAGAGAGAAATGTTGAGAAAACCTCGAAAATGAGAGACTGTGTCTCGTTATCTTCTGCAATTAACTCGAATGTCTCGTTCCAAACAGGATTGAGATTGTTGTCCACGACTTTTGTTTTGACTTTAAACAGCGGACGTATGTACACAACAACATATGGGTCGGATTTGCCAATCAACTCCTTGTTTTTTAGGTCGTTCGCCTTCATCACTGTTACTGCAAGCTTTCCCACAGGCTTAAGTTCCAACTCACTTCAAAAGAAGAAAAAGAGGAAAAAATGTGGTTGAAGCTGAAGGTCAATCTCTATGAAATCAGTTAAGAGTAAGCAAATGTAGGTGGGAAAAGAGAAATTACCTCTGATCAACAGGTATGCCACCGAGAGGAATAACTATTCTGTGGGGCCATTGCAGCATATCTGTTACGATTGTTTGAACGGTATCCTCACATTCGAAAGATCAAAGTCAGTTCAAGAAAGAAAGAAAGAAAGATATATTTCATTTCTGTGCAAGGAGCGTAAAGTTGAAAACTCACATCAATCATATCTGAAATGCCAGGAATAGCCGTTAAGCTTCCACCAATTGCCTTCAGAGTGTAATCAATTTGTGGCTTTGGCTGGATAACAAGAAAATAAATAAAAATATAAATAAAGAATATAAATAACTCTGAAGAATACTAGACTAGATAAAAATTTAATACTCGGAACTCTGAAAAAATAATCACAAGAAAACAGGGGGATTTACGGTTCAGATATATATGGACAGCAGGTAAAAACACATACCATTACTATAACAATTAAGGATCAAGAGACAGTATTCTTTTTCTTTTAGTTGATTCTGAAGTTACAGGATGCAAAGTATCAAGCTATTTCCACTTATGTCTCTGTCTGGGAATTTTCACTATAAACAGCTAATTTATAAATCTTTCAACTACTGCTAAAGGAAGTTATTCATGTACATATAATCAAGACTAAGATATGCAGACTATAAAGTACCTCAGCAAGAAGAGCAACAACAACTGCAGAGATGCAAGGGATTTCATCCGCAAGCTGGAAAATAGCCCGGACTATAGTGAAAACTTGAAGATCCTTTAGCTACAAAATTCAAATAAAAGCAATTGCTAATGCACAACTAATGTTTGCTGGACAAAAGTTAGAAAAATGTTAGATGCACCAAACCTGTATGGGTATAGAAGCAACATGTGCTGCCTGAACAGCTAGAATTATGTTAGGATCACCGCCCCATTTGAGGTCAATATCCATTGTGATTTGACCTTGCTTAAGACTCTGGACTCGAATCCCTGCACGGATCAGTGTATCCTACTTTCATGTGATCTCACTTCTTGCTCACTTTTACCATTGTAATGTAAACAGATGAATGATTTTGGACTTGAACATGTTAAATGCTTGACTAGGTGAGGGTCGTGACTCGTGAGCAGCTCTTGAGTCCAAAGAGCAATGCCAAGGCATGAAAGAAAATCTAAACACTAACTTTAAATCTTGATTTTAGAGCTAAAGTTTATGTGAATAAAAAAAAAAGCTATAAGATAGTTTTTAACTGATAGTTTTAAAATATGTTAGGAAAATGAACAATGTCTCCAACTGATAACAGAAATTCATAAATCAAGAAGTCTCATGACTTGGGATGTCAATTTTGCACCATGTCCAGAAAAGCAACGCTATTTAGCCTTTGAGACAGCCAATAGGCTGGGTTCAATAATTAGCTACATTTTCATGCAAGATGACCAAATGTGCTTTCAGATTCAACTGATAACAGTGCAAAAATGGCTGTACATAATAATGATGACAATGATATGAATCAATTAAAATTACACAACTTGTCAACAGTGTTGATACCTTCAATTTTAGGCGCCACAGTTCCAAGAGACAATTTGCTGAACTTGAGAGAAGTAATTCCTGGAGGTCGATATTCTTCCAGTGACGGTTCAACAGTGTCTTTTATGATAGCCTCCGCAGCCTTAGAAAATAAAATTTGAATCATTATTCAGTAATTGGAACTTATTACATTGATATTTATAGTGGACACAAAAATGTCCATGTTACGACAGGTGCTCCAAACTCACATGGCCTATTGCTACACGGAAAAATAAGAAGACTTACATCTGCAATAAATGGCCAAAGTTTGCTCAGTTGTTTGTTCAGCCATTTCACCTGAAAGTGCAGGTAGAGAAGCATATAATGGATAACAAGCAGTTAATTCCATTGGTACATGAAAAGAAATATGGGACATTTTTGTACTTAATCTACCAACCAACCACGTAAAACGAATAGCAGGAGAGAAAACAAGAACAAAAATGACCAATTGAGGCAACATTCTCAGGAAATGTTACTATTATGAGAAAAAATAATAGATTTTAAAACTCTCCTGACTCCACATTCTAGAAGTCCCCAGTCAATAGTGATTAGCTAATGGTCTAGTGAATACAAAACATATCACATCTAATGAACCTGACCTATACATAAACCAGAAGTGAATGCTAAATTTAAATAATCGAACATTTCTTCTTCCTATGTCGTCCATTAGATTCAGTCTGTCAGGTATACTTATTTACCTAATTCTATTTTTAATCTGAACCTTGCATGTAGCCTAATCATGTCTGTTAGCTTAGTCTAACTCACTCTCAACACAACACAGACCCCTTCTCAGAGTTCACCACAGACTGTCTCAAAACTTTAATGGCACAATATTTGCGTATTATTGTTCAGCCACTCATCAATTCCTAAATGAAACGAAAGAAAAATCTACCCACCGAAAAACACACAGCTAAACATGAAGACAATGAAAATTATGAAGGGAATTCTCTAACCTGCTCAAAAACAGGAAACGATATCCATTGTGGAAAGCTTTCGCCGCATATCTTCTTTACATCATCCCTGTTGAGTGAGCTCAACTGTTTAGTAGCAACTGCCTGCCCAAACACAAACAAACAAACGCATTCAATATTGTAGTCACAACAAAATCGAACAATTTCAGCTTGAATACGACAAAATATCAACCTGACGAGATGTTGAAATCATCAAAAGAATAAAAAAAAACGAATCCATCCCACACCACTAATTCCCATTTCACCACTTTGAGTACAACAAAAAACAAAAAAAGCCATCACACAAAGAGCTCACGTCCAAGAAAACAAAACAAAGAAAAAGGGGAGGAAATGAAGTAACTAATTGTTTTAACACTATTTAAGTAGTTCCAGATATTTCAGGAAAGGAACATTGACACACCACACACGCACACACCGACGCAAAATCACATTATAGTCGCTGTTTTCGCCACACTAAAGAAGAAGAAGAAGAAGAAGAAGACCTTCAGAAAAAATCTAAGTCCAAGAAAACAAAAATAAAGAAAAAGGCAGGAAAATAAGTAATTAATCTACATGCAAACCCAATAAAGATTTCCACAAATTTGTTCAACACGTTCTAATTAGTTCCAGATAATTCAGAATATGAGCATCGAAACACATACACACACACACCTTAGCGATACGCTTACTGCTTCTGTAGCTGATCATATACTTCCAGCCCGCCATCAGCCCGATCCCAAAAACCATACCCATCACCATTCCCGATATCAACCCCATCTCGCTCCAATTTTTTGTTTTCCCCCCTTTTCTTCAAAATCTCTCAACACCAAAAACCGAACAGATCACAAAAAATTCCGTACGTTACAAAAACCCACCGGACCTCCAGAACTCGGAATTTACTGTTATATTAACCTATCGCCGCCCTTAAACACCGTCAAAATCACCAAACGTTTCAAAAAAATTCGAGCATTTACTATCATTTCATCGACTGTTGTGTGCAATATATTATTGGTGGGTTTTCAAATGTGTATCGAGCTCTGCTGATGTATACGTGTTATAGACTCTCTGTTATATGATCAATGCTCTCTCTCTCTTCATATTTCTCATCGTCTCTCTCTACAACTGTCGTTCTTATGTGGGCTGGCTTTGATTTTTCAGAAATCCAAATTTCTATGCTTATACGTTATGTTTTCCTATGGTTGATAATTTCAATTTTCAACATCATTAATTAATTATTTTTTAAGGCTGTTAATTACGGAAAACGGTCTTGAGTAGTGTTTTTTACTACTTTCAAAATATATAAATACTTTTGACTTGATAACTTTTTATTTGATCAAGACCTTGTTTGGTAATCAATGGTGTTTGTAGCTGATTGTATTAGCTGTTTTGACCAACGGACTGAATGAGTTGTTTTGGCAAAATGTTTGTGTTACCAATTTGTAAAAAAGTATTTGATAAAATTAGCTATTTTTAATTAGCTGTTAACATCTAAAATTACTTATAAGGAGATCATCATAATTTATCATTCTAATTTATGTTGAATTTATAATTATTTAGAAAATAAAAATAATTAATATTTTAAATATTTATTAAAGTGATTTAAAATATAATAAAATAAAAATATTTCTTATTGAGTAAATAAGATCACATCATATAAACAAAGTTGATAACAAGTCATTATTATTTATAAAATTTAAATGTGAGTCAATTACAATATATCTCAATACAATTGAAAAGAAAATAAATCAAAGCAACTAAAATTTATATCTAAGTAACTAAAATTTACATTAACAATTTTAAAAAGTTCCTATGAACATAAGTAACTAAATATATCATTTATTTAGAACTTTCTTTCACCTTTTAGTTTATTAGATTTTTCTAATTGTTTAGATGTTTATGCAACTTTAAACCTTTTTTTCACTAGCTTTCTCAAATTGTTTGTTTGGATGTTTTTACAAATTTGCAATATTGTTTTAGGAGTTTATGTGATGAACTAAGATGTATGATAGTGTATCTACGTAGTTGCCTATATATGTTTAAAATTGTATAAAAATAATTGGTAAAATTAGTTGTTAAGTTCTATAATTAATTGGAATGACTTTAATATATCTCTTACATTATTTTTATTTTTTTTATTGTAACCGTTAAAGAATTTCATTAAATGTAGAGATAGATTAATTAGTTTGGTATTAGGCTTAGTTTGCGCTTTTTTTTATGGCTTTGTGCTTTGTAAACATTTGGGAAATTCGATTTCAGTGAAAGAGTGTTTTCTCCCAAAAATTGTTTTCTTCATTTACTCGATTTTTTCATTAAAAAAACAAATATTTTTGCAATTGTCTTGGTGTTTTCATTAAAAAAACAAATATTTTTGCAATTGTCTTGGTGTTCAAGAGATTCTAGGATTCGGACAGCAGTACCTTTTTAATAGATATTATATATATATATATATTTATTTATAAATTCAAATGTTTTTATATATAATTTAAATAAAAGTATAATATTTTATATTACGGTGCATATTTTATTAAGACAACAAACAAAAATATGACATTTAAATATTTTATGACGATGCATTGTTTATTAAAAAATATAGCGGATAGATGGACCTAATAGTTAGCACAAGTTCTTCTACGTGGTTGTTTAAGTGTTATATGAGTCGATTTGCCACACTTTATTAACAACAATGGATATTTATGTTACAAAATTTCATACTTTTGTTTAAATTATTTTTTAAATTATGATATTTCAACTTGACAATATCCATATTTGTTGAAAAAATATGTATGACTATCAACTGTTAAACCTGCCTAAACAATGTAATTGGATTTCCTCATAGATTAACTTGTGTTGCTTCTAAATTTTGTTTGCAACCAATGAACAAGCCCACCTGCATTGCCTTGTGGTTTTTGTGTTTCTTTTTTCCTGTTTCCGTTTGGAAGAATTGTGTACCCTTTATTTGAAATGCTTATATATTAGTATGAAAGTCTAAGTTAGGGTTGTTAATGAATTGACCGATTGCGAGTAAAAGCTCGTTCATGTTCGACAAAATCTCGTTCTTTTGTTAATCGAGCGATTCAATTAGAAAATTCAGCTCGTTTAATAATCGAATGAACACGAACTCGTTCGCGAGCATTGAGTAATGTGCGAACATTATTTTAATATAATTTTATTTTATTTTATATTTACATTATATTTTTAATAAAAAACTAAAATAATTTAATTTTTATTTATGAGTTTGAACGAACATATTTCGAGTTAGTCGAATATATTTAAAAAACGAACTCGAACTTTAGCGAACAATTAAATGAACGAGCTTGAACACGATTTTTTACTCGAAAAATAAATGAACGAACACGAACAGTGTTCGAACATAAATGAACACAGACAATATTCGAACATAAACGAACACGAGCTCGAAATGCCCAAGTTCGACTCGTTCGGTTCAATTACAACATCAAGTCTAACTATAGCATTTGAAATTTCATACTTTTATGTATGTTATTTTTATAATATAATATTATAAATATAAAAATAATCATTTTATTTGAAAATGTTGGTATGCTTTTATAATATAACTAGTACAGAGCCCGTGCGATGCACGGGGTGCACAATTTTAAGGCTATTTATCTAGGCTTATAAATATATACATGAATAAAGAAAAATGTACGGGATATATATAGTACGTGACCCGTGCGAAGTACGGGATATATTTATTTGGAGAATATTATATTATAAGATGCAATATTCAATAAAAGTTTATAATACGCAAGAAAATTGTACAAAGTCTCTTGTACATTAAGACTACTGACAAAATAATATTTTAATCAATGAGTTTCCTTTCCTTGTAGCCAAATTGTGAATGTGATTTAAAGAGTACAACAAATCGATATATAGCTGACTTACTTTTTTCATTGTAGTTTTTTTTTTTTTTTTTTTATAATGAATTTAAAGATATTCTAAAATATAGCAAAAATTAATTTTTTTATTACAATTAGGAATTTTACTAAATATAAACTCTCAATCTATGGTGTTAATCAACGTTTAAGTCTAAAAAATTAGGAATTTTTACCTCTTTTAATCAACGTTTAAGTCTAAAAAACAATAGAGTTATTATAAGTTTTTTTTTTACATCTTTTAAAACATTAAATATGAGCATGTTAGGGCTAGCTTGTAAAATAATTAATATATTATCTCACTAAAACATTTATACTAATAAAAATTTAATTTTAGCATATAAATTTATCCCTTGATATAAGAGAAAGTAACAGTTTTACTTATTGTTGTTCACCATATAATATTTAATTATTATTTTATTATATAATAAAAAAGAAATATTGTTAAATAGTGTAGTAGAATTGTTATAAAATTATATGATTTTTTTTTTTACAATATGGATTTAATATTTTTTTATGATTTGATAATATAAACAAATCTATACTTAACTTTGACAAATAAAACAAATAAATACTTTAGTAAGTATTTAATGTATATACTAAATAGGAATATATTTGGTATAATCAAATACCAAATATAATCAAATAAGTCAAAGTGTACATTTTTATTTGGTATTTGATTTTTTTATTATTAAAATCTTTTTATTATACTTACCTTTTTAAAATAAAATAAATAAATAAATCAATTAAATAAATAAAATATTATAATACCAAAATAGTAATATATTTAATGCAGTTGACTTTTCTGGATAGTAAATGTAGTAAATAGAATCTCCTTTTATATAAGTATAGATATGATATTATATTATGTTGCTCAAAATAGTAATGCATTTATTGCATTGACTTTTCAACTTACTAAATTTCGTAAATGATACACCTTATTATATAAGTAGAGATATTATACTACAAAGTTCGCATTTTTATGAAATAAAGACACCTTATATCTTTTCAAAAATATTGTTTACATAAATAAAACTACTAATCAGTTAAGTCAAAAATAGGCTTTTTCATTCCAATTTTATTCCATAATTGGACAATACAGGCAAACAGTTATTTTTACCCCAATCTTCAAAAATCTGTCCACACAATTCATTATAAACTTCTCTTATTCTTCTTTCAGTCGCCGGATAAAGCTGCCACACCAGGGAATTTTTCCGTCGAACCTCTACAAAACCGTCCGAGTCACAGAACTAGTTGTCCGTACTCCTAACACAACGATTCCAACTGGCCGATTATTGTGGCGAATGCTCAGGACTACAACGATACCTTCGAATCTGATCCCTCCATGGAGTTGGCCATTTGCAGTCCAAGGACAACGATTTCCTGCTGGTAATTTGATGCTCAATTTTACCATTTCACTTTTTTTTTTTAATTTTAAATGGGGTGTGTTTGATTTCCTTCAATCGATTGGGTGATTTTGAAGAAATTGACAATTTGAAATCTTTTTTTTGTTTGTTATTGGGTTGAGCAAGAAAATTTTGCCCTATTTTTTTTCACACATTTAAGAAGTTTTTATTAGTTGATTTCTCCCACGCATAACATGTTTTTTGTTAGTTGATTTTTCTATATTGTCTATTCATCTTCTTCTCCAAAGAAGACGAGAAACATTGTATCTTTGCAAAAAAAATTAAAAAATTTTCACGGTGATTGACATAAAAATTAAGTTGGATAGTGTACAGTGTCAATTGAATTGAGAATTCCCGACAACTGATATTTTAATATTTACATATTGTTGTTTTTATGTTACTGGAAAGAAGTTTAATGTTTACATATTGTTGTTTTTGTGTTGCTTGAAAGAAGTTACATTGTTATTACATATCTCGTTTTGTTATGTTTATAATATATATTCGTGTTGCTATTAAGTTAATTTAATTATTTGATTTGTATATAATCAATTTACTAATCTTTTCTCTTTTTGTGTTTTTTTAGACATTTATATTTGAAGAAGAAGAAGAAGAAGAAAGGAAAAAAGAGAAAAAACGTGAAAAAAATAGAGAGAGAGAAAGAAGAGAGATAATGAAAATATGAGAGAGAAATCAATTATTGATTTAAAATTTGAATTGGTTGTATAATAAATAACTTCCTATTGAGACATTTATGGAATTCTATAGATTTGGTTTTACTAATGGAATTATTTTTTAATACTTTAATAGTTATGTCCTTAAGCCCATTTTTATTGAAAAGGCTGGTCGGTCTTGGCCTTACGATATTAGAAGGTTGTTATTGGACAGCCCGTTTGTCTAACAAGGCCAATCGTCATAATTTATTCAATGTATGATTATAATATAAAATTAAAATTATATATTTATTTCTATTACTTTTAAAGTATGATATCTAATCTTATTTTAAAAATATTTGGAAGTTACTAATAGATATTCAAAATTCAAATTTCATGAACAAAGAAGTAAGGCTATGTCAAGTTAATTGAAATGTTATCTTGTTAGACATGATTAATCAGCATATTTTACTTTTCACTCTGATTTGCCATGAAATTTCAAGAAATATATCAATTGAAAGATTCAATCACTTTAGTGGGACACACGTACATAAAAAATCCAAATCAAAATTAGCTAATAATGTTCAATGATTTTTCCAAGTGACAATAATATTCATTAGCTAATAATGTTCAATGATTTTTCCAAGTGATAATAATATTCAGGTCAAGAGCTGGGCCCCTTGCTCAAAAGTCCGACCAAATTTTCCACTATATCACCATAAAGTAAAACTAATTACACAATTACTACAAATTCCTATTTATTTATTTCTACATTTAAAAAAATATATATTTTTATTTATAAATATACCAACTTTTTTACTATTTATAAAACTTGATTTGTGATTTATTTCTGTCATCGGCTTCTAAATTGCATTGTGTTTTTGGATTTATTTTTACAAACTTATAAACAAAATATATAGTAAACATATAAAATGGTCAAATAAACATAAATATTTCAAATTAGAAAACTCATCATTTTCCCTTTTTGTTAGTCTCCCCCAAACAGCATACACAAAAATTCTCTCCCAAAATTCTACNTCTCAATCTTATAAATTGACAAATATACCCTCTTCCCCTCATGCCAACAACCAGCTCACACCAACCACCCCCAAAACCAACCCAAGAAAGCTGACCTCAGCACAACCCCTCACCCCACCGGCCGGCCGGCCAGCCACCACCGTGACTGGCGGCGATTGGCCCTCCTCAGCCGTCTCCGGCGGCGGCACGTACGCCGGAGGCGGCGGCTGGTTGAGGCTCGGTGGAAGACCGAGCCCGTGGGCCACCGTGATCTCGAAGGCCATTCCGTGAAGACACTCCTCCCCATCCTCGG
This sequence comes from Striga asiatica, assembly GCA_008636005.1. NCBI lineage: Eukaryota > Viridiplantae > Streptophyta > Magnoliopsida > Lamiales > Orobanchaceae > Striga > Striga asiatica. The sequence goes on from BKCP01007515.1 coordinate 1,839,921, forward strand.
CATCCGAGAAGTAGTATTGAGTGCCTTCAATAGTCAAAGGCACGGCTATTGTGGTCAAGTTCCCGAATTCATCGTGGCCGCCCGAGTATTGGAAAGTGTCGGAGTCCAAAGCATCGTCTATCAAGCAACTTTCGAATGTGGTCTTGTTGTAGGTTTGGATTACGGTGTGGTTCGTGTTGGTGTTGAAAACTGAAAAAAATAAAATAAAAAAAGAGGCATAATATATGATTTGAGAAGTTAAAAGTTAAAAAACCATTGGTAAAAGGAGATGATTAGCGTAGATAGAAAGTAAAAATTAGACAAGTTGAGAAAGATTGTGTTCTTGTGTGGATTGTGGAAGTCAAAACATTTTTCTGAAAAAATGTCAATGAGAAGAAAATAAGGAGCATAATCAGAATCAGATTTAGGTTAATGATTTAATACAGAACCAGAAACAAAATTTGACATTTGAAATCACCACAAACTATTTGAACTCAACATAACCTCACAAAGAGGCAATTTTTTTTCTTTTCTTAAGAGTATTGGCAATTCATGTCAGGTGTTTTATACCTATACAAGTTTTTCCTCACATTTGAAGGCACAATACACGCAGAAGTTCTCAGTTCCTAAAAGGAGATGATTGTCTTAACAGCGGTATTCATATCTATCTTTACACAGACTTGTGAATACTCTCCAACTTTGAAGGTTTATTAATTTCAATAAACAAACACTACATAATACATAATCTCTCTGCATCTGCCATCTGCCCAAATCGCCCATACAACTATTAATAACATACAAATATTACATTTTTACAATGTAATTTCTTGTTAGCCATAATTTTTTTATATATAACAAGCTAACTACTCATTTAACTCCAATAACACTACAGCTTTCATTTTTCCCAAAAGTAGCATATTACTTTAGACTTCCTTTATTCCTTCCCCACAATGTAAGTAACTTAAAGTAACAAAGGCAAACTAAACATGTAATCATCAGTGGGTACTATCAGGATACAAAATCACAAAATCTACTTTTATTCCGTGAATTGGTTGTAAAACGAACAATCGTTAGAAACAAGAAACACACTACAATATATACCACACTCAGTTAACAAATGTTCCTTTTTTTTCATGGGAAATTCTAGTCCAGTTGCTATTACATTTACAGACACTAATTGGAAAGACATAAGTATTTAACTTGGGTTTACAGATCATGAACAGTCATCTCAGTAAAATAAGATAAGTAAATAAAGCATTAGCAGCCATGATCCTTAGCTCGAATACATCACAAAACCCATTAATGATTTCAACTAAAATTCATTTGATCTCAATGAAATAGTCGTGGCAACCCAATAACAAAAGGCATGAAAAACTAAACAAACCTATAGTTGAGCAAAAATCACGAAATTAAAAAATCAGCTCAAACAAGGAAATCAGCCAAGATTGCTCTTTTATCTCTCGAACTTAATCAATCCAAAAAACCCAAAAAAAACCACAATAAAAGAGAAAATCAAAATCTCAGATCAACAAGGAAACATAATCTGGGACCAAGAATCAGCTTAGGATTCCAAAATCAGCTCAATAAAGCGCGTTTCACAAACTTACTGAGATAGTCCCCAAGATTGAAAGTCTGGTTAGCAGCCCAAGCTCTATAGTCAGCTGAAGTCTCGTTCGTGGCGGAGTTGAAAAGCCAACCGGCGGCCCCGCCAACGGTGTGGTTGGTGTAAGCGCCGCCGGTCGCGGCGGCCGCAGAGATGAGCAGAGCCACCACAATCAGGCGGATTCCGGTGGCTCTGGCTGCCTCCATGAGTGTTGTCTTGTGGCTAGTGTTTTCTAGATTGAAAGGGATTGTGAGATTCAAATGTTGAAGCTACGGTTGAGAGATTCTTGCGTGTTTTGTATGTGAAAGTCTCGGGGTTTTTTTGATTGTTTTATTATATTCTTATAAATGAGTTGATTTTGGTGTGTCATTAATGGCAGTCATATGAAAGGTTGGAGAAAGTTGACTTTAGCATGGCAGGCATTTTTTATTTTTAAAATTTAAGTATATATTTTTCAAAATTTATGCCAATAAAATATCTCATGTACATAAAATGATTTTTTTTTTCTTTGTCAGAATGTACAATAAACGAATAGAAAACACAATTGTAAGCATAAGGGACAAATGACACAATTAGCATAATACATAATACAAATACAAATATTTCGAAATATGATTATAGAGACAAGTGGCACAATAAACTCTATATGATCCGAAACACTACATGAAAAAGAAAATGATTAATTTTATAACTATTGTTGTATTTTTATCAAATAAAATAGATAACACTAAAACACAATAATGAAGTACGAACTAACAATAAAGCTCAGTACTTCGCCTTTGGCCCGAACTTTCTCATATATTTCAACCGCCTTATCCATCACCGTCTCTTGGCTCAGCATCTCGGCTACTCGCCCGTGACAAGGGTGTGTCGTGTCCAATAGATACTTATAATCGTCATCCTCCTCGATTTCCATTTTCTTGACAAAGTCCGGCACAAGCCTAGGGTCGTAACCAGCCGAGGCCATCAACATAAGCCCAATGTGCTATGCTTCGAGTTCATGCCTAATTGAAAAAAAAAAAAAAAACCGAGTTATGAATTTGGATGATCGTGACTCCCATATACGAGTTAACTCTTCTTACCTTCGACGCATGTAAAGCATCAAGTCACATACATGCAAGAATATTACCGGGGACCAAAAGGATGAAGTCCACGGAATTAGGAGAAGGGGCAAAAACGCAAATTGGGAGTCCCCTTCGATATGCATTGCCACTCCATACCCAATCTAACGATCAAATCTTTAAGTTAAAAACCGACAACTGCATAAATAAATATATATGCCATGCTACATTCGAAACCTCCAATCAGACGAAACCGATATGAATACAAATGTTGATGCTAGGCTGCCTAACAGTGGGTCATCGGAAGACAAAGTGACCTTGCTAATTAATCACCCATAAAAAGTAAACGCAAATAGGTTAAAACATGTTTTGAATGTTTGTGTCTCTGAAGCTCAGTCTGCTTTTGTGCCCCATAGGCAAATTTTGATAAAGCTATTATAGCCAATGAAGTTGTCCATTTCCTTAGTGCCAAAAGAAAAGGCAATAATAAGTTCATGGCTATCAAATTAGATATGGCAAAAGCCTACGATAGAGTAGAATGAGATTTTTTGCTCAAAGTTTGTAGGCATATGGGATTTTGTAATAAATTCCTGGCTTGGATTTTTGCTTGTATTAGCTCAGCTTCTTTTTCATTTAATATCAATGGTAAAGTGTTGGGGTCTGTTGTGCCTTTTAGAGGCTTGAGGCAGGGTGATCTCTTATCATCCTACCTGTTCATTTATTTTGCTTTCTGATGCTTTATCCAATCTTCTCAAACAAGCCACCCTGAATGCTTCTTTTATCAGATTTCGTCGGAATGAGTTTTTTCAATGAAGATTTTTCTAACGCTTGAAATATGACTCAATTTTTTTTTTTTTAAAAAAAATCTTAACAAAAATCGCACATTCCAACGAAAAAGAGCAGTTAAAATCAGCAAAATCTAAAACATCATTGAAAAACTCCCTCCGACAACAAAGCTAGAAATACTACATCTACATATATACTAACTTGTTAATCATAAGATGTCCCTTTTTCAACATATGTGACCAAAAAAAAATGGCAATTATTTTTTTAGCGTAATTTTGTTCCCACCAATATGGTATATGATCACACTTGTGCCTGTATATATATAAACTGTAACACTATTGATTCATTAAACTTGTGGACTAAGGTAATAATCTTTCAAATTCTCCTATAAAATTAAAAAAAAAAATAAAAAAAAAAGAATGTTGGAAAATCATGCCCTACCATACTAAATTACTAATTCAACACAACTATTTCACATCTCGTTTAAATTCGGAAAAAAACTGAGTAACTGAAAAAGGGTTGAAAAGCCTGCTGCAAAAATTTCTTTCCCCTCCCCCAACAAAGCTCGGTACTTCACCTCCGGCCCGAACTTTCTCATATATTTCGACTGCCTTATCCATCACCCTCTCTTGGCGCAGCATCTCGGCTACTCGCCCGGCACGAGGGTGAGTCGTCTCCAATAGACACTTATAATCGTCATCCCACTCGATTTCCATTAATTTCTTGACAAAATCCGGCACAAGCCTAGGATCGTAGCCAGCCGAGGCCATCAACATAAGCCCAATGTACCATGCTTCGAGTTCATGCCTAATTGAAAAAAAAAAATCCGAATTATGAATTTGGATGATCGTGACTCGCATATAACCGAGCGAGTTAACTCTTACCTTCTCTTCATGTAAAGCACTAAGTCGCATACGCGCAAGAGTATTATCGAGGCCCAAAAGGATGAAGTCCACGGAATTAGGAGAAAGGGCCAAAACGTATATTGGGGGTCCCCTTCGATATGCATTGCCACTCCATGCCCAATCTAACGATCAAATCTTTTAAGTTAAAAACGACAACTTCATAAATGAATATGCCATGCTACATTTGAAACCTCCACTCAAACAGAAACCGATATGAATACAAATGCTGATGCTAGACTGCCAAACAGTGGGTCATCGGACACAAAGCGACCTTTGCTAATTAATCACCCATAAAAAGTAAACTCACCAAAGTGTACAGTAAAATTTTCATATTGCCATTTAAAAAAATTGAAACTTCTCTTTATTGTAGAGAGTTACCTCAAATGTTTTAAGTTGCACTTGTAATTTAGCACGACTAGTCGATTCTAATTTTGGAATGAAATCTACAGTTGTTACGTACCTCGTGTGCTAAAGTGGTAGCTAATTCCTCGTCTGTATAAGCTAAGTGAACCTCATGGTCTTCCATAGCAATCTTCCCATTTCCACAATAGGATGCATTGTCGATTCCCGAGTTAGTCAGCGTCAAATCCCAAACCATCCTTTCCAAATGCTCCGTATTGAACCCCACGCCCCAAAGTTTCCTCGGCTTATCAACAACTTCCCGGCTTTCGTTCTCACCGCATCCCGGTACAACCACAGGTTCGGTTTTTCCTGTCGACGTGCATGATATATCGATAAAAATTGGAAATTTAGTAAATTAGAATATGCAAAGATGTATTAGTCTCTTTGACATTTGAAAATTTAAGTCAGATATATATTCTTGAGATTTTGAGACCAAAAAAACAATATTCAATAATTTGACAAAAAAAAAATAAAAAATCCAATGATTACTATTTTATTTGTCATCAAAATATCTCAATTTCTGACCCAAAAATTGGACATTTTGTACTTCAACTAACACCAAATTGATAAATAATCCGATGATTGTGTTGATTTTACAAAATACCCTATACCAAAAAAAAAAACCTGAAATTTGTTCATTCTACCGAAAAAAGCCAGTCAATATGACCGGCTTGCTGAGTATGGATATGTTAGTACGTCAGCTGCCAACTCAACAGCCTGTCACATTAACACGTTTTCCCTACCAAAATCCAACTCAACGAAATCAACGAACTATTTATGAATTGGGTGTATAGTAAATCTCCACTTTTAAGTAAATAAATTATGAGACCAAAAACACATAACAAGTGCTATATATATGGCTACCTACCTATCAATAATTTTTGACAATCAGCATAACCAACAGAAACCCGGGAATCGTGCTCGAGCCTGAGCCCTTGAACAAGGGCGCGAACGAGCTTGGCCAGCACGCGCAACGAGCGCAAGCTTTGCTTAAAGTTGGGGTTGAGTCTCGCGTCTTCGGCCTTGACGAATTTATCTTTCCAAAACCCGTCGCCCTCTGACGGATAACTGAAGACCAAACGGAGTTGGTTGGATATGGGAATGTGTTTTAGCCTACACGAGCGGACTAAAGAAAGCGTGCTGATGTCCGTTAAGAAGGACTGCGGATTCTGAAGCCACCGCTCGAACGCGAAATTTATCACGCGGCTCACAAGCCGCTCGAGGCTTGTTAACACGAGGGACATGGCTAAGGCTTATGTATAGTTTTGGACTCTTTTTGTTTGGTTTAATTTCCTAGGGATTATAGTGATACGGGCATCTTTGATAATAGATTATTATAAGAGGTTTATAAACACAAAATTTTGAGGTTTATGATTATTATAAGGAATAGGTTTGAGGTCACAAAAACCTGGGCATAAAATAATACAAAAATAAGGAAAAGATAGTGGAGAAGATTAATAAAGTAATAATATCAAAATAAATTAAATAGGAAAAATGTGAGATCGTATAAAATAAATTTGTGAAGTTTATCCAGTGTTCTAAAAGTCGCTAGGCGCCCGCTAGGCGCTCGACCAGTGCCTAGCGCCTAGAGCGCCTAGTCGGGGCCTAGGCGGCGCCTAGTCGGGGTCCAGAAATCAATAGTAAATACTTTATTTTTTATTTATTTTAACTACCTACAAAATAAAATTATCTCAACATATAATAAATTCACACACCAAAGTCCAAATAATAATATTAATATATATTAAAGAAAACATGAGAACAAAATAATGTAATTAGTATTTAAAAAAATAAAAAAAATTAAAAAAAAATTGAAAAATTGCCGTCGAGCCTGCCTAGGAGGGCCTAAGTCCGCCTACGCCCGCCTAGACGCCGCCTAACCGCCTGGCCGCCGAGCCCGCCAAGGCAGCCTAGGAGCGCCTAGGGCCGCCTAGGCGCCGCCTAGCCGCCTGGCCGATTTTTTTTGCCGATTTGTACAAATCGGAGGCGCCCGGACACCGCCTAGCGCCTAGGCACCGCCTAGGCGGCCGCCTAGGCCGATTTTTAGAACAGTGAG
>BKCP01007515.1:1856042-1867863 GCA_008636005.1 Striga asiatica
TTTCAAAACTGAGTTAATTAGCTCAGCAATTTTGGCCAGAGTTTAGTTGGGCAAACTTTTAGACTGTCATGAACATAATCTTTTCAACTGATAATGAAATTTGCGCACACAACAAGTTTACACATTCCCACAGAACAAGACTTTGAAATACAGTTTTTCAGCTTATACAATTTCTTCATTACAGAAACATTGACAATATTCCCTCCACTGTTCAAACTTTAAGCAAATATTACGCTGTGTACTTATTTAGCTTAAGAAAGCATGTTTTCTTTTGTCGACTTGGCCTTCGAAGTTTCACATAAAGCAGAGTTTGCTCGCGAGATCGGTTATGTAATCGTGAAGCCTGTTGAAGTTGACCGGCTGGTCAAACATCGTGCCCTCCACAGGATGATACTTTTTCTCGTCCTGTTTGTTTAGGGCCCGATTTTTTAGCAAGGAGTCGAAATACGAGGATTGATAATGCAATGATGAGGAAAGCTATGGAAATGGATGTTGAATGGAGGAGAAAGTAGTCCATTATGAATGATGTAAGAATGTTAGAAATGAACAAGAAAGGTTTGGATCATTTTTGCATTGGCTCCTGTGTAGTTTTTATGAGAAAGGTTGAATGAATGCATATAGGTAATGCATTAGCCAATCAGTGTTGAAAAATGGGAAGGCCCGGCCCGGCCCGGCCCGGCCCGGCCCGACCGCCTAAGATAGGTAGCTACTATTCTAATCAACTAGTTTTTATAGTTTCTTTTGTGTTTGTAGGATTTTTCCATGTATCTAGTGTTTTCCATTTTTTATTTTTCATTTAGTTCCTTTGGGGGCATTGCAATTATTAGTTCAATCCCATCACTTCATAGGAACATTCAACGGTATGAGCGATGATTGGTGTGTATAAGCTGTCAAACGAAACGACCCGCTATTGAACTCACTTCAACTCATTAAAATAAAATTTATATGTAAATTTTATAGTTTGGCTAGATGATATTTGATAAAATTAATGAATGGAGCTCGGTTGACTTGTTTTGTTACAAGCGACTTGATAAAATATTTGAGTCTATTTCGAGTATAAGAAGCTCGAGCTCAATTCGACTCAGGGCTTATTAATTCCTCGTTGAAGACATGGGCCACCTACCAAGAAACAAGCCATGCCGTACTTGGGCCGTCCCGTCCAGTCCAGTCCAGAACACAAGCTCATCTCCAATAGCGTTGAAGGCTTTTTTGGTGGTTTATTTTCAGATTTTAGGGGTTTTTTTTCTTTGTTTCATACTTTTAGTTATTTATATGTTTTAGAATATTCTATTTTTCTGGTGTTTTTTTAAATTTATTTTGGAATTTACTTCTAGTTTTAACGGCATTTGTTTGTCGTTGATCCTATTCGTTTTCTAATATATTTCACATAAATTTTAGTTGATCATAATGTCTTTTAAATAATAATAATAATAATAATAATAATAATAATAATAAATTATAAATTGAACTGTTTATTTTAAAACCATGTCAACCTGTCTTAAATTTAATAATAATAATAAAACAAATTAAATATTGAACTAGGCCTGCATGTGCGTACATTTAACATACACCAAATTTTAAATTTTTGTTTCATTATCGACTAAATTTGGGTCAGCTGTGCGTGCACAAACAAAAGCCAAGTAGTAATTTATATAAATAAAGTTTAACACTCTCACGAGCATAGTAGGATCCATTTAAAAAGAGGTTTAATGTACAAAACCCTCCTGTATTATACTAAATCTACGCGTTTCCCCACTATATTTTAAAAATTGCGTCAGACCCCTTTTTATTAAGGTTATCAGGGGCACACGCTCTCTTGTCTCTATTTCTCTAAATCTACGCGTTTCTCCACTATATTTTAAAAATTGCGTCAGACCCCTTTTTATTAAGGTTTCAGGTGCACACGCTCTCTTGTCTCTATTAATCCGTTAACGGCATTAGTTTTTCTTCAAAAGTTCCGTTATACCCTCTGAATATTATACATATATTTACGATATATTGAATATATCGCGATAAATTGAATTAAAAGAATTGCAGCCCCTAGGATTCAAACCTGGTACCTCATGGAAGCAAGACAAGCAATGCAACCACTACACTACTCAAGGTTGAGTATTAGAACTAAGAATGTTTGATATATATGGACATTGTTATGGATAAGTGAAATTAAATTTAGAATATATAAATTATATTAAATTAAATTATTAAAATATAAAGTTATGATAATTCAAATATAATAAACTAAATTATATAAAATTAAATGAAAAAAATAATTTAAATAACTTATTATGTTAAACGAAAAAAAAAATAATTAAAATTAAATAAAAATAAATATAAAAAAAATTGTAGTTAAATAATAAATAAGATAATAATTAAGTAAATCTATATATTTATAAAATATTTTTAAAAATATTAAATAGTATAATATTAGTTAAAATAAATAAATACAAATCATATATAGCTATTTAATAAAAAAAGTTGTCAACCTAGTTGTACACTAGGTTGACTATGTAACATTTTTCGTATAAAAATAGTTGAAAAAACTAAATATAAAGTGCATAAATGTACTTCTTTTGTTCAAACTAAAAATTATGAAAAGATTAATACATATAATACATTAGTAAAATTTAAATAAAATGTACTTTGTCCTTTGTATAAATTTCCATCACTTTAGATATTTATTAAATTTTATAAAGTGCATTGCTCTTTGTTTATTTTTAAAAAAATGTGGTATAATTCATTAGACTATATAAAATAATTATTAAATCTTATTATCTATTATAAAAACATTCTAAAATATTTTAAATTATAAAATCTTATTATATCTACTATAAAAACATTCTAAAATGTTTTGTAGAATTGTTATTTATTAACTATGGTAGTTATATTATAATTAGTGGTCCAATGATTTTAATTCATTTTCACATAAAGTAGGTCGGGTCGGGTTAGACCAGAGTAAAAATCAATTTAATATTCGGTTACCTATTTACCTGACGGGCACTCTATAACTCGATGGATAAAACCCGAAATTCAATAGATGAGCAATGAGTTGGGTTTGGGTAGAGCAAAATATATGCAATCGGGTTTGGGTTTGACTCAACAACACCCAACCTGGCCTGACACTAATAGATCCCTACCAGAGTTTGAATAGGCCTTTGTTGTGTTGCCTCATAAAAATTGGGTTTAATTGTGTTGTTGTTTCAACTTAAGATGCTCAAGATATTGTAGCATATGGAATCGAATGATCATTCTGTTACTCATTTTCAATCTCATGATTGATATATTTTTTAAGAAGAAATAACCATTCAAATTAGAATAACAAAACTCATCTCCATAGAAGTAGCCATTACATAGCATGGTTTTCTCATTCCCATGGCTTTAGGATTCAGTTTTTCCCAAAAAAATAAAATAAAATAACAAATAACAACAAAAAATAAATATAAAATGTATACTATACATCATGATTAAATTATATTAATGAAATTATTTTAAAAAATAAATTTCAAAGAAATAATTAAAAATAATTTTATTTTATTATTAATTCCCATTTAATATATATATATATATATATATATATATATACTTATGCATATATATATATATATATATATAGAGGAGCAACAAATTATTTAATTTTATTACCATACATTAAATTTTATACTTATGCATTAAATTTTATTCTCCCTCCAAAATTTTCATCATTCAATTTCATTTTTAAGTTACAAATTAACTTGCTTGAATGCCATAAATTATGAGCATAAACCAATCAAGAGAGTTACAAATTGTACTCAAATTTGAAGTCACACCCACTCATGAAAATGGCCGGGTATATTAGCATAAAGAAAATGATTGTAACAGCTCTTCCATAGCAATTACTTGATCAAAATCAATTTTGAGAATTATTTTCTTAATTCATATTTTTTTTCATGAATTAAATTATGATTTATTTTTTGTTTTTTTTTTTTTATATTTTTATGTTTTTAAAGTATTCGTCTCTGTGCAAATGCAGAGATTGATTACTAGTTTGAAGATATGTTGGTAATCTAATTAATAGTTAATATATTAGTTGATAGTTTATAAGTGAATTTAAAGCTTGTAGTTGATAGGTTTAGGTTATAACTTATAATTGAGCCTGAAGAATTAATTGGCATGATAAAAAATTAATAAAATTAGTTAATAAGCGGCTGGAATAAAAATTTGAATGAACGTTTTTTATAAAGACATATAATGAAGCTTCTAAACTAAATTTCCTTCTTAAAAAAAACTCATTCTACCAAACAAAACATATTTAAATGCAAACTTATAAACTAACCAAAGTTATTTATATAGAAAAAATATAAAATAATTAAATAAATTATAAGCTATTATCAAACATACTAAATTAAATGAGCCCCATGTAAAGACCCACGTTTATATTATTCTAAAAAAACAAACATTATAAGAGCATCTCCAACCGTGAACATGAATTGTAGTGTGTGTGACAATCAAATAGATGGTCTTCCATCCATGGGAACGAATAGAAGTTCAATACCATAAAAGTCTCCAATAGTTTATTATATCTTCTTGTTATCTATTTATTTTGTATTATAAATAAGGAGAAGAAAATGATTCATACGTCTAGAAGGACGTCTACATATACAAGGACTTCTAGAATTATTGTTTCTCTTTCATGCCACATCATCACCAATAGAAGTGGAAAAATTGCTGCTGGAGAAGTTCTTTTATCATATTGTTTCTACAATTCCACAATTCACATACGGTTGGAGATGCTCTAACGTTGTAATTTTGGTCTCTTTCATTTTCATTTCAGTTGTTGGGATTTTTTGCAAATTGCTAAATTTAAAGAAGTGATTTGCTTACTAGACTAGATGAGAAAGGGAAAGTAATATTGTCTTCACATCATTCAAAACTTAACATATAAACTAGTTGACAGCTCATATGTAAAAAATTCGAGTTTAAAGTTTATTACTTATGATTTATGCATGGCTAAAAAGCTAGATATGATAAAAATGTTTGGTAAAATTAGATTCAAATGAAATAAAAATTCAATGCACATATTTGAAAAGCTACCGAGAAAACTTTATGAGATAAACTCGAACTAAAAAAAAACACTCATCTTATTGAAATTTATCGTTAAAATTTTATTGAAATATATCATAATTGGAATTTCATCGTTGGGATTTCGATGATTTTTTAGGGGTAAAACTTTAAAAGGATTAATTAGATTTAGTATAGTATCATTAATCATAACGAATGACTCACATATACAAAATACAAGAGATCTAATTGGTCAAATAATAATGATGCGTTAGGCGAAACTCAAAAGTCCACTTGAATTAGCTTTACTCACACACATCATTCCAATTGCGTATTCGTCATGAGTTTTTCAATATTATGCAATTTCTTGATATTTAAATATTACTCAATGACTTACTAATACATAACCTCTTGTGGCCATCATTTTATGTTCTTTGTGTACTTAACTCCCTTTTTGTAAGGTTTTCAATGAGGCTCAAGTAGACATGGCCACGGGTCGACCCGGCCCGTCAATCCGGAACGAAACCTATCCCGGACCGGCCCTGAACTGGCCACGTAAGGGTCGGTTCGTCTAACTGGACCACAAGGGCTGCGGTTCGGTCCCGGTTGACCATTTTTTTTTTGTATCGGCGGTCCGGGCCGAGCCGGTCCGGCCCGCGAGCTGGAGGCCGGGCCACAGCTATTTTTTGTATTTTTTTGTATTTTTTTTTAATTGACTCGCGGGCCAGGGAATTGGCGGGACTGGGCCGGTCCGATGACCCGGCCCTAAGCAATCTGTGGTTCGGTCCCGAGCCAAGCTTTTGGGAACTAAATTTGTTGTTCCCTATTCATGTTTCATTTCATGTATTAATTTTATTCGAAAGCCACAAGTACATAATAATAATGATATTATACAAGGAAATGTCGTTCATAGAATATACTATTAAACAATAATTAATTAAGCCACTATTAGATAAATTTAACGGTTAGAGAGTTTTATTTGAAACTTATATGCATAATTTTAAATTTTCACGTACCGTAGAGAACAACATAAACAAAAATTTTATATTTTAATATTTTATAATATAAGTATGTACTTTTTTATAGAAGTATGATAGTTAAACTACCTCACACAATTTAGAAAAAAATGTATACATTAGAGAAGAAAACACAACTTTTTGTTCCAGCCCCTAAGTCCAAAATTAATGAAACCTATGTATCCATTAATTTAGCACATGTAACATAGAAGAAACAAAATGGATGGATCTAACAAGAACCCTATAAGCAAATTTTGACGTAGAAATCCTTAAAACTACAAGAAATTATGTTTGTAATGAAATAAAATAAATAAATAAATAAAATGTATGTGAAAAATATCAAATGCATTTGAACATCTATACTTATATAATAAGAATTAACATTTATCCAAAATAATAGGTCAAATTATGGTCAATGTCGAATTTGCATTAATATTTTTCAAAACTGGTAAGTTTTTGTCTTTTTCACATTTCTCATTAATTATGTCTTTTTCACACTTCTCATTAATTATGTCCTTTTCACACTTGTCATTAATTATGTCATTTTCACACTTCTCATTAATTTTGTCATTTTCACACATCTAATTAATTCATTAATTACGATATAATTATCATAAATCATTCTATACATCTAATTAATTCATTAATTACGATATAATTATCATAAATCATTCTATCTGAGCTTTAATCGTTAAAATGTATAGCGATCTGTTATGACTTTATCCCATTGATATTTCCATATTCATTAATTACGACATAATTATCATAAATCATTCTATGCATCTAATTAATTCATTAATTACGACATAATTATCATAAATCATTCTATCTGAGCTTTAATCGTTAAAATGTATAGCGATCTGTTATGACTTTATCCCATTGATATTTCCATGAAGCGTCCTTATCGCGTTCTACTTTTTGGTAACCACTCTATATCAATAACCGGATATTTGGTTAATGACAGCACACGTCTTTATTTCAATGAGCGGATATTCTTTGACCTTTAATTAATCTGAACTAATTGCCTTGACTTTTCAATTTTTAAAAACTCTTTTTTTTAAGTATTTTGGCTTAAGATTCGGATTTCATTATACAAGTCATCGGATTGTTTGAATGAAAATGAATGAAAAGAACACCAAAAACAGGTAGCTTTATTCATATAATCAATCCTAAAATATTAGTTTGTTCACCAAAAAGAGACAAATCCTAAAATATTAGTTTGTTCACCAATCCTAAAATATTGGTTTTTTCACCAAAAATATTAGTTTGATTTTTAGGATTTGTCTCTTTTGAAAATATTAGTTTGTGATAATGAGGAGTTACCAAATAATCAAACTCATAATATTGTGTACAAGGAGGTTTTTAATAATATATGATTGTTACCGAACTTTTTATGATTCAACAATGTTCCTATATATTTTAATGATTTCAATTTCGATCCTAATGCACGTGAGATTATATTATTCTTTCAAATGTTATATCTCGTGCATCGCACGGGTTACGTACTAGTAAGAAGTTAATACCTCTATATATTAGGAAAAAAGTAAGCTGATACCCCGATTAAATGAACTAGAGACAATTATCTGTGGGAAAAATAAATACACTGAATTTGTAGACTTTTCGAAAAAGATGTGCAAATTCTTACCTAATCAAAATCAAAACAATAAGTTGTTAAATTCATAAAAATAATATGTACATTAATTACACGTACTTCCGAAATTATTTGTTTGACATGGCAGGATTACATACACAATAACAAACCAAAAAGGGGACAACACTTGACAAAAATGGGCCCAAAATAGGCCAACAGAGAGCAAATAGTAAACAATTCAAAAGATAAACAAACTCCGATTGAGCAGAAATTTCATTTATATGATTGTATTGACGAGTTGAGTTCAACGGTAGGTCACTCAATCAAACTAAAGGTCGAACAATGTTGGAAATTTTTTTGAAAAAAATTTGTGTTCGGTTCAGCTTACTGAAAAAACTGAACCGAACATTACTGAATTGCACGATTTGTGTGCGGTTCAGCTTTGCTCACACCTAGTACTGAAGGAGACATAGAGAAAGAGAGGGAGAAAGATATTATTATGTGCATCTGTGTAATAATCCCTGGCTTTTGTTTGCTGGCCTTTTGAGTTAGTTGTGCCTCGAAAAGGAGCTAAGTTCAGAGCAGTGCACGTGTACTAACTCATTCCCCAACATATTCACTGTCTCTTTCTCAGTCAATCACACACCCCACAAAATTATTACAGTCAAACAGTGTAACTTGAAAAAAAAAAAATGTCGGGTGAGAGCCCATACCTATCTGTTTATTGTCATGCACTAATTCCAGATTAATTCCTTAATTAAATCTCATCTCCAAGTTCGAAATCTTAACAGGAATAAGAACAAATTTGCTTTCAATCAGCATATATGCTAATTCTTGCATAGTTAATATTACAACATAAATTAATTAAAGCATAGAATATGAAAAAGAAAGGTGCTTGTTTGTACTTTAATTATGCAAGTATAATTTATTATTTTATGAATTTTTTTTCCAGTAATCAGATTTTTTAACGTTCGATCAACACACCTTGATCTAACCAAAAAAATGCAGTAACCTGTAGGGTGGAACCCTCTATAAAGTAGAGACCTTCAAAGGAACTAAACACTAACAAAAGACAATCAGAAACTAAATCTAATCTAAGTATCTTACCTCTTAGTATATTTCTTGAACAGGAAGTGAGAATTATGCTGCAGAAAAACTGTAAGAAGACAAATTGTTAATTTAGTGATATTTAATTAAAAGAAAAAGAAGAAAATAGATAAAACCACAAAGAATTCATGAATTTGTACATCATCGGTCATCCATCCTTCAATTAATCTATAAATTCACCGGATACCACGACACCATGAACTCAGATTAAACCTTTAAATTAAAACCAAAAAAAGAAGACAAAAGAGAAACTAATTAATCCTTGATGCAAATTATAAATCAAGAGAAAAGAAACACGAAAATTAACCCAAAAACTCAACACAATTAGCACACACAAAACTAGCCAAATCACAAACCATCAGCCCAGATCATTAAACCACAAACCCTAGCTAGCTAGGGCTAGCTCCTACTCAAATTTTAAAAACCCGGCCCGCGGCCCGGCCCACCACCCCAGTATCCCTCTCCCGGCATCATACCCTGCGGCCCCCCCTGAAACGGATCCCCCATCGGAACTCCTCCCGACCCTCCGGGCGGCGGCTGCACCTCCTCCTCCTCCAGCGGCAGCCGCTCGTAAGCCGCGTTCCCGAACGACGCCGCCATGATGACCACCGGGCCCGACGCCAGCAACGGGCCCACGACCGCCCCTCCCACCACCTGCCCCTGAGCTCCGGCGAGGTACACGCTAAGCCCCGAGGCCGCCGGCGGCGCCGGCGGCGGGAGGAAGGAGCCGGAGAGGGAGAGGATCTCGAACCGGCCCTGGAGGGCGAGGGCCGGGCCGTGGCCCGAGGGCCCGCGAAGGGTGACGTTGGCGACTGTGCCGGAGGCGCTGAGGATGCAGACGCCGCGCTGGCGGCGGCCGGCGAAGGCGGAGATGCTCTCGCGGACGTCGCAGCCGTCGGCCACCTCCATGACGTGGGAGCGGAGGGCGTTGGCGCTGTCGCGGGTGATGATGATGGGGGGCTTCGGCTTGTTCTTGGAGCCGGCGGGGCGGCCGCGGGGGCGGCGGGCGGAGGAGGGGTCGCCGGAGCCACCGCCGCCGCTGTCGGCCTCTCGGTCGCCGGAGCCGCCGCTGTTGTGGTCGTCGTCGGTGGGGTTCTGTGGCGGCGGCAGCTGGTGGTTGTGGTGGAATTGGTGGTGGAGTTGGAGGTCGTGGGCGTGGAAGGGCGGAGGGAGTGGCCGGCCGCCGCCGTGGGTTGACAGCTGATCCATATATGTATTGGTTTTTTCTTTTTCTTCTTTTTTTTTTCAGGGAGATGGGATTAGGGTTTGAAGCGAGATTTGTGTTGTCTTCATGTGAACTCCGGTAAGAAAGTTAGAGAGAGAGAGAGGGAGAGAGTTTTGGTGGGTTAAATAATAAAGTAATTTGGTTTGAGGATTTTTTGGCGTTTTTGTAGGGGATTTAGGGTTAGGTCAATAGAAAGAGGATGGATGGATCGGTGGAGGGAACAAGTTGGTGATAATTTGACAGCGTGCGCATGAGAGCCGCGCATGGGCGGTGGGGGGTGGGGCCCGCTTTCTCTCTCCTCTGTCGCTTTAGAGCCCTCATCGGTAAGGAAGTGTGTGAGCGAAAAATTGAGAGACTTCTTTAATTTTTTGATTGATTAATTAATTGATCTAGCTAGGTTTACTCAATGTTGGCACCACTTAGGATCAAATTTTATGATGCACAGCACATGCCTGGATTAATCAGTGCAACTTTATTGGCTTTAATGAATGTACTTTGCTTGATTCTAATTTCTAATCCATAAATACAAAATAAGAAATGTATATATATATATATATATAGTAAGTTATGAGTTGTATTATAATTTAAAAGTAGATCGACATGACCCAAACCCAATTGGTTAAGGATGTATAAATCATTGAATCGAAACCGATTTTGGTGCACGGATGGCGGTTCTGATTCCATTTTGGACTCGGAGGTTCTTAATCGAGACAGTCAACCCATCAGGACCCTCAAGTTGAGTAGAATTTTTTGTCATTGATCTTGCAACAACTACAAATAGATTATAGTAACTACTGAGATTACATGTCTGGACTCGCCGAATCAAAAATGTTTTTATGCTTGAATTGAAATCGTCTCATGTAATCTACAGGCTTGGTTTCAGTTCTTGTCCGTATCCCAAGTCAATTGGTTTGGTTCGGCTGAACAACGATTTTGATGTTTTAAATCTGGCCCAATATCCACATCTACTTATAATTAGTAATATTGATATTCAGTTTTCATTCTCTTTTTTTTAAGAAAAAAGAGGATCAATAGTTGTTCCACACTTACCCTGTATGACTCGTACTCGATATCTATTGGTCCCAAATAAAAAGTGTTATACCAATGCTACCCATTATCGTACCATGTATGACTCAGTCGAGACCTATTAATTAATCTCAAATTAATTAGAGTGCTACCAACTGAGTTACCTATTCTCGTCAGATTCTCTTAATCAATAACAGTTTTGTAATCCTTTAAGTTAAATCACTATGATGATAACATTCACCATATTTTCAATTTTGTTAGGATAATTTCTATCAAGACAATTTTTCGTGTGGAAATTTTCAAAATTGGCCATTTCAGGATTTCGTTTGTAAATCTAATAAACTTCGAATAGAATATTAATATGAAATGTCACAACTTTTCCCATTAAATTTCCATTGAAGTTCGGATTTCCAAACAAAATTACAAGAAAAATATTGATCAACTTGAAGGTATATATTTAGCTAAAATTTGGATCTTCGGTCATAATTATGGTCAAATTAATTAATTATAAAAGTTGTAAAATTAATAATTGAATCACTTTTCATACACCAGCTACCTTTGAATATATTTTATATATCATAATTATTTTTGCTTTGCCCGACTTTTTTTTTTTTAAATAAAGAATACACAATATGCTTACTGAAACCCACATATGTATTATTATATGTTTCATATGACCAATTTCTCCTTATTTTGCCTCATCTATTCTCTTTTATCTCTTTTTTATTCATAAAGTTGTTGTAACTTGTAAAGGACAATCAACAAGCTAGTCCCATCACATTTGGCCTGTTTCAACATTAATAACAGTAGATCATTGGTTTA
>BKCP01007515.1:1868908-1901502 GCA_008636005.1 Striga asiatica
AACCAATTTATGGATTGAAATATATCGATTATAAAAATTAATTTCTTTCCAAAAATTACTCCACTTCTTTCTCCATCTCTCTGCAACTTTCTCTAGAAAAAATAAAAATAAAAATAAAAAACTTCTAAGTTCCAGCCCCCCTTCTCCTTCTACTTTGGCCCGTCTCCAGCCCGTCTGACCACCGGCGGGCTGGCCCTTCTCCAGTCTAGACTCGCGTCTTCTCGGAGATATGATTCTTCCTCGATTTTGTGGATTGGACTTAATCTTCAGAGATCTGTTTAGTTGTTCGAGTGAATTAGATTTTTTAGATGAGTTTCAAGATTTATTCGTTTCATATTTGTATATTTCCTGATTTTATGCATGTATTTCTAAAAATTACGGATTAAATTTAGCAAAATGTATCCGCAATAGAAACTAAAAATTGAGGACATTGCAAATGTATTGGGGAAAAAAAGGAAAAAAAAAAAGCTTTTCAGAAGGAAACCATTACAATAAAATGAAGAAATTCCAGTGAAAAATTCAAATAGAAATATGTTCTAATAGAATTCCAGCGGAAATTTTATTAGATATTCCAATACTATTATTTTCGTTAGAATTTTTCAATTGATTCCAACAAAAATATTCCGTTGGAATGCACTTTCCATTGGAGTTTCCGTCGGATTTTGGAGATTCCAACGGTATATTTCCAACGTGGGTAAAATTAAAAATTCCAGCAGAAATTCCTACGATAAAAAATCGTTGGAAAAATAATTTGAAATCATCAAATTCCATCTAAGATTTCAATTGAAAACTCATTCCAAAAGAAACTATACCATTGGAATATCCGTTGGAATATCTTACTGTAGGATTTCTCGTTGGAATATACCAATTTTTTTGTAGTGAAACGAAATTTTTTAGCCATTAATTAATTGCCTACATAGACTTTATTTAGATGTTACCGTACTGGTATAAAATAAACAAGTTGAACCTTATTTGAAGATTTAACTCGTCCGTTAATTAACTTATTTGGTAATTAAATTATTTGATTAGTTTTTTTTTTAGCACAAAACGCTATTTTTGAAAAAACTCAATATAAAAAGCGTTTTCAGAATATAAGATTCCTACATGTTAACATAAAATTTTCAAAATATTTATACAACTTGCTATTAACCAAACAATTATTTAGAAACAACTAATATAATTCGCTAAACAAATCAGCTATTATCGTTTAATATTTATTTATACACTAATACAATCTGTTATCCGCTAATTACCAGTTTGCCATGGTGATAAAAATTTATTTGGCTGAAAAGTTTTATTTATTTATTTTTAAAAAAAAATACCTCTAAACATTAATAATACCTTCTAAAATTGGGTGATTGTCTTCAAACTGTTGCTACTATTAAATGGATGACAAATATGGTTGGGTAATTACCAATTTGCCACGGTGATATAAATTTATTTGGCTGAAAAGTTTTATTTATTTATTTTTTAAAAAAAATACCTCTAAACATTAATAATACCTTCTAAAATTGGGTGATTGTCTTCAAACTGTTGCTACTATTAAATGGATGACAAATATGGTTGGGGGGTTTTGTTAGATTACTAGGTGATTGGATATAAGTGGATAATGAACGATAATGACACTAAGATAGAAAAAACTAATGATGGGGTAGAATCCAATAGCATATATAGTGAGGGAATATATTGAAGATATATATTATGTAATTTTTAAGACTCCATGATAAATACTATAACAAAATATCATATATTAATAATAACAAAAATTAGAAACTTAGTTAATTTACAAGTAAATAAATATTTTTTTTATTTAATTTATTTTGTGCGTAATAAGAAATTTTTTAGAAAACACTTAGATTTGACGATGTCAAACCAATATTTAATAGATATGTGTAAAAGTAATTAATTGATATTATTTAACTATACTAGTAGACATGGCCAAAAGGCGAGCCGGGCCCGATACGGTGGGCCGAAGGGTTGGGTTACCTCGACCCTGAACCGGCACATCCTAGGTCCGTGCCGGGTCTGGACCCGCCTAAATAAAAAAAAAAAGAAACCAATTCCAAAGAAAAAAAAAAAAAAAAAAAAAAAAAATTCAAAAAGAACTTGTTTTTTCCGAAGGGCCAATGTCGTAAAAAAGAAGGTCTTGGACCGGCTCGGTCGAAATCCAAGCCGGGCCCGGACCCGCGGTCAACGGGTTTGACCGGGCCGGGTCCGTGCTGGGTGACCCGTAGCCATGTATATACTAGTAATATTTAGAATTGTTAGATTGACTTAAATTTAAGTAGATTTTGTTAAAAAAAAATTATGTAATCAAAAGTGAGTATAACTTCTTACCAATGAAGGGAGTGCTTTTCTTTCTCGAACCTCGAGACATGTGCCCGGAGACATGGGGTCATTTATTTCCTTATTTGACACCTTCCCATGTGCATAATGGGACATTACCTAGTAAATAAGTCCGTGTGACTAAATTTGGCATGTGATTTATCATACATGAAGAAATATAGTCACGAGGAGGAGCAAACTGCAAAGTGTTTAATTGGACGTAGCCTTTGGCCATTTCCCAATTTTCGACCGATTTCGAGTCGTGTTTTGGAGGACTCTAAACGGGCCCTATAGTACATACGGGCAGGTTCAATGAACTAGTTCCGGGCCGGTTCATGATCCCCCGACACACACAATTTCGTGTCGAACCAATTTATTAAAAAATGATAAATAAATTAAAAATAAATTGAACTGTTAGTTTCGATTTCGGTTCCGTTCAAAACCGAAACAATTGGTTCAATTTGTATAAATGTTTGAACCGGAATTGGCCCGTGATTTTACTCGAGCCAGTTCAAGGCCCATTGACCTCTTGATCGGGCTGGTTCGACCGGTAGTTTAAATTCTGTGATAACCTTACATAATGAAACGTAGGTATTTTACGATAAGTGCGCTCAACGTTGTTAGAACACAAATAAACAACTAGAATAGCGGAAACAATAAACCGAAGATTTAAAAACTCCCAGTGAAGCGTCTCACTTCCCCTCAGAGCTCTTTCATTGATAACTCGATTGTGCACATGCGTATAGTTTTGGAATTACAGCATATAGAACTCCCTTCTAGTCTAACCAACAACTACACTCGAATCTACCAACTACTTCTCTGGCCACGTCCCGTGGACTTTAACACTCGAATCCCTCGAGCTAAAACTGTACTTAATCCCTAAATACTGATCACAAAAGTATTTGAATGAAAAACAAAAGAATCAAAACAAAAGACTTCAGTTCTTCGATGACGTAAGAACACCGAAAACTGAACTACGAAAATAAAACTGAAAAAGCTTGAAGCTCGAATATTGAATGGAAGATAATGATAGCAGCCTTGATTCGATCTTCAAGTAGAGTATATATACAACTCATTAGGTGTGGAGTCTGCTCCAAGTATAAGACTTCCTTTTGATTTCCTTCCAAGTTTATCCAAAGTAACATGGTAAGTGTATGACTCTTTCTTCTCTCTCCAAGATCTCCTTTCCTTGTATGATGTTGAAACATAGAAAGTAAATATTCTCTTGATCTCTCCTCAACTCGTGTAAGAACAAAACTTTCCTAAAATAGCCGATCTTCCAAATCTTCAAAGATCTTGTGGTGAATCTTTCCAAATCCTCCTTAGATCTTCTCATGAACGTCCGAACTCCTTATGCACGAATTGTTCATCTTTTCATAGTCCTTGTCACTTATTCCTTGTCTTACAAGAAAGAGAAAACTAATTATGGCATCGAATCAAGCTCATTAATGCATGTGACATATATGGTAAGTACATATATAAGATATATATTATGTAATTCTTCTCCTAAAGGTTTAAGACTCCATAATACATATTATAATAAATATATAACATATATTATTAGTAATAAATAATAGGAATTTAATTAATTAACAAGTAAATAAATAAAAAAAATTTCCTTTAATTTATTTTGCTTGTCTAACAAAAAAATCTTCTAGAAAACACTTAAGTTTTTCAGATGATGCTGAACCAATATTCTTACACATAAATTGCTCAGCATCATTTTAAATTTTTCTGCTTGATTTGAGGAGAAAAAGAGAGATAAATTATTAAAAAAAAATATCATAATCGAATACAAATTGCAACATATATAAAAAAAAATAGCATTTAAAAATATTTCATTGGAACGTAATTTTTCTTGTCAAAAAGTTTAAATTTCGACCCTGGTAAGTTACGCGGCTGTGTTCCATTAAATTCGCGGTGAAAATTCAAATTTACAACCAAAATGGATGACCTTGCCTTGAAATTGCAATCAAAATTCAAATTTTCAACCAAAATGGACGACCTTGCCTTGAAATCACAATTTCGTTTGAAAAAATTGGCACATCATGCACGCATATCCCGTTAAATTTCACACCAGCAGCACTATCTTTAAATTAATCAATTCTTTTATGAGACTACTATTAATTAATTAATTGAACTTCAGTTTGAATAATATCATAAATCTCAAATTTATCGGACTACTTTTTAAAATTTTATCAGATTTGCTTGAGTAAATTAAATTAGAACAAACATTGCTTACTTTTTTTTTAATCTTAAAAATTATCCATTACATGAAAAAACTAAAAGGATTATCAATTATGGCATGTTGATCCTATTCCCTAATAGAAAATAAGAAAGGTACGAATGTAATTACTTCAATAGATTAATTAAGCAACGTTAGACCTTCAGGGCTGAGCTTAATTACAGTGTTTAATTATCTATGGATTCCAATGCCTTTTCACTTTTCTGCAATTAAATTAACAATTACCTTTGATTTAATTATAAACAAAGCTAATGAAAGAGGGGATTTGGACCACCTGAAGGACAACAGCTGTACTGTTCATGTGATGTGCACATACCAAATGGAATCTAAAGATATATTGCATGTTTCGAGGGATTTCACAAAGGACAAATCAAATAAAATAATTTCTACTTTAATGTCGTACATTGTACATGAATTGTTATTACTTTTTAAGGCTAACGAGTGCAAAAGAACTAATAATCTGTGAGGCAGATTTTAACAAATGGAGGAATTGATGGAAACTATTATTTATAATCCTTTTTCTCAGGTGGAAATCGTTTTTGATCGTTTTGTGTACTATATATTTTATTATTAATACTACACACTCATGTAGTACATGACTAATAATTAAATATACAATTGAAATGAAAGATAACAAATACTTATTTAATTTATTGAGAAAAACAAATATGTAACGATATATAACAATTTATAGTTTAAAATTTTTAAAACTATTTTATATACAACATCTTAAGTTTTATTTACAATATTTTCATTCAAAACACATGAGAGGATATTATGAACGAAAAGAAAACTTTGAAAAGTGAGATAATATGCATAGTAAACAAAGAACACAATAAATAAATTTATGTAGAATGATTTAAATATATTAAATATGTGTATTTATAGTAATGCAAGCTATATTTGGTATAAAAGTAATAATTTTTATCCAAGTCAAATTATAAAGCGTAATATTTGATACATAATATTACGAAGCATGTGAAACTACTACTCATGTTCAGTCGTTTTGAAATTATATACAAGAGGAATTTACAAAACAATTAGTGGGTCACTTCCTATTATATATGAAATATATATTAAATAATATGTGTGTGGATAATATTCTAATTATTAACATATTATTATTAAAAAAAAATACAAATACATTAATGTTTAGGCTAGCCATATTATACCTTTCAATAAATTCACATATTTTTCATAGTGAAATATCATAATATAAACAAACAACTGAATTGGTATTATAAACACTAGTACGGTATCCGTGCGATGCACGGGAGTATTTATTACCTATTTATGTTTTAAAAAGTATTTTTGTATTTCAATTGTTTCATGTCACTAAAAATTTCATGAAAATGAAATTTATATGTTATTAAATACTTCCTTATGTACAACATTATTGATTTGATTCTTTGGCACGTAAAGTACTACATATGTGTTCGAATTTGTCCAAAATTGCATATTATTAGTTATTAGTTAACAATTTTTTTTTAAAAAAAATAAAGGATCTTATTTATTGAACAAAATTAAAGTAGAAAAAAAGTAGAATTTTTTAGGAACTTCACCCATTATTTATTATAAATCTAATTCTAAATTTCAATTAAGAAAAATTGAAAAGAATCATTAGTTAATCCCGGAAATGAAACCGATTTTCCTACCAATAAAGTGATTTTTTTATCAAACAAATTGATCGAACTTTTTTTAAACCAAATAAAAAAATCATCACATTTTCCTAAAAATGCAATCGAATTTTTCTAACATTGCACCGATTTTTG
The DNA here is from genome assembly GCA_008636005.1 of Striga asiatica. Taxonomy (NCBI): domain Eukaryota; kingdom Viridiplantae; phylum Streptophyta; class Magnoliopsida; order Lamiales; family Orobanchaceae; genus Striga; species Striga asiatica. The sequence goes on from BKCP01007515.1 coordinate 1,875,251, forward strand.
TACCAAACAAATTAAATTGAAAATAATTCTAATAAAAATTTTAATAAATCGTTAATGTTTATATAACTGTCTATTTCCTAAAGAAAATGATATGAACTTAACCAAAAAAAATTGATATGAACTTACCAAAAACTCGGTAAAACATGGATTAAGAAAAAACATAAGAACCTAAAAAAATCGATGCATTCATATTTTGAAAAGTTGCACACAATTTTTCCTAAATAATTGGATAAGGTGACTTTAAATATTATTGATGAACCGCTTTTGTTACCAAAAAATGTGGACACAATTTTGAATGTACATACCGTCCAAGTATCAGTTTTATTTTAAAATAAAAATTGCACGTGACTTTATCCAATCTATCAATTTTTTTTTACAGAAAAAATTATTCAATAACATTGGAAGAATTGATTAAGAATTATACAACTATTTGCTTCATAAATTTATATCTAATTTGCACGGTTTTTAAGTTAATTTATATTTAGAATTGTTTTCATAAATAACTGACACATTTTTTCACATAAGAAATCTCCAAATTTGTTACCAAAAAAGATATGATTTAAATTTTGGTAAAAAAAAATGATACGAAAAAAAATAGGATTCAAATTTTGTCATAAGAATCTCAAAATTTGTTACCAAAAAAATAGGATTTAGATTTTGTTACTAAAGATTCACATGTGTTTTTTTGAACTTTCCATTAATAGTAAGTCAAACATTATATTTATTTGGTCAAACTTTCTATTACTGCATTTTTCCATCAACCTCTTTATATATATATAGATATAGATATAGATATAGATATAGATATAGATTTCCTTGAAATATCGAGTTTAACAGCTATGCCTACAAGTACACGCAATATAATTGTTCAATGAACAAACTCAATTAATTACATAGACAAGCATTCGAAAATCTATAAAATTTAATTAGTTTAGAATTATTTATTTAGCTTTAGGACAAATATGTGTTGGTGTTAGACAAGACTGCGGGCCAAATCGGAACAAAACCAGCCCGTGATCAACGGGCCTTGAACCAAGTCTATGGTTTGACCGGATCGATTCCGAGTCACATATTTGTACATTTTTGAATTGTCGGGCCAATTCTAAGCCATAATCGGTTATTCGGCCTTTTTTTTTTATAATGAATTGAGTCACCCTTGAAATGGTGGTTCACCGAACCAGCCCGTATAGATATTTCTGAGCCGGTTCAAAGCCTTTAAAACCGCGACCCGAAACCGGCCATTTGGCCACCTCTTGTTGGTATGAGCAAAGGTGTATTTAGTNAAAAATAATCAAACCCAACTGCAATGCAATACAGAAAAACAAAAAATTGATGTGAAATCGAAATGAAAGTCCAAAAGTTTTCAAGACTAAAAATAATTTGAATCAAACTTATACGTTGAATTGCACGATTAAGTCCAAAACTTTTCAAGACTGAAAAAAAGTTGAATCGAATACGCTGAATTGCACGATTAAGTTGGATATGCGAAAAAAAAAAGTTGGATATTTCGATTTTATCTCAATTTTTTCATACATTTATTTTTAATTTGATTCGGTCCATGCAAAATAGATCCATGTAGTGAACTTTATCTGGAAAATAAAAATAAGATGGCTAAAATAAAAATACCGAGACCTGTGAGAACACAGTGTCCTTAAAACAGATTCGCCCCGTATGAGCGTTTGTCTCCCAGGATACAACGGAAAAACCGAAACAAATCCGGCGAACTGGAATTATGCCTGGACCAAAACACAATAACATGAAAATTGGGGAATACTTTAGGAATATGCTTTTTCGTTTGATTTTTGTGTGTTCTTAAACTCATCCAAAGCCTCTATTTATAAGGCCTAAAGGATTAATGATCCAATTAAAACATTAACTTTCAACATTCAAAGAAATGGAGTTAACATCTTGCAACATTAAATTTGCAACTACGTTATTAATTTATTTGCAGGATCAACAAGTTACAATGGTTAATGTGTCGTTTCAAAATTTCATTCAATTAATTCCAACAATCTCCCACATGAATGAAATTCAAAAATAATATTATTGTCCAACAGTTGAAACCTACATAGGATAGGTAGGTGTTACCCTTTGAACCTTCCCTTGTGAAAGCACATTAACTTTACTGATTGGCCAGTAGACGCGATGTCTTTGAACTGTTCTGCCTTTTGTGTAAACGATGAATATACTTCACACAGGATTCTCCCTAACACATTCCAGTTCTCATTATTATGTCCGTTAGTGGCCCTGGACATAGCCTGGTTCTATGAGAGGGTCTAAGAATTGAGCCTCACACAATTCTCTTCGAAGCGGCCCCACTTCTCTCTCACATAGGTGATTCTTAATTACAAGTAGCCCGTACTACCTTCCCATACAAGAATCATTAAAAGCCAAATGCTTATCCTACTCACCACGGGTATCACTATTTAAGGAATGGACAATGGATAATATCTCACAGTGACCACAAGAGTCTTTTTACAATTAGGTTGTCCCTTTGAACCAAGATCTTGGGATCTCCAGTCAACAAGGTAGGGTTTCCATTGTATCAACTCATTTCTAGAGGCTTAAGTCCCATTCCCCTGAAATATTTAGCAACCAACTCTCTGTTTAACCCTTTGGTTAGCGGATCCGCAAGATTATCTTTTGACTTCACATAGTCAATAGATATAGTACCAGTTGAGAGTAGTTGTCTAATGGTATTATGTCTTCGGCGGATATGTCTAGACTTACCATTATACATATTACTTTGTGCCCTGCCTATGGCCGATTGACTATCGCAATGTATACAAATGGCTGGCACTGGTTTTGACCATTTTGGAATATCTTCTAAGAAATGGCGAAGCCATTCTGCTTCTTCTCCACTTTTGTCCAATGCTATAAATTCAGACTCAATTGTGGATTTTGCAATAACAGTCTGTTTAGAAGATTCCATGATATGGATGCACCTCCTAAAGTGAATATATATCCACTAGTGGATTTATAATCTCATATCCTATATCCAGTTGGCATCACTATAGCCTTCAATTACAGCTGGATATTTACAATAGTGCAGACCATATTTACAAGTATATCTCAAGTATTTGAGTAATCTAACAATTCCTTTCCAGTGTTCATCTCCTGGATTACTTGTATATCTACTCAGTTTACTCACAGCAAAGGCAATGTATGGTCTAGTACAATTCATTAGATACATCAGACTCCCTATTACCCTTGAGTATTCGACTTGAGAAATACTTTCTCCTTTATTTTTCGACAGATGTTGACTTGTATCTATCGGGGTCCTAGCCTGAGTCAAATCATCCTTGTTAAAATTTTCAAGGATTTTCTCCACATAATGAGTCTGACTCAGAACAATTCCTTGTGATGTTCTATGAATTTTAATTCCAAGAATTACATCAGCTAGACCCATATCTTTCATGTCAAATCTTGAATTTAACATATCTTTTGTGGATTTAATAATTTTATCATTACTTCCAACAATAAGCATGTCATCTACGTAAATACATAAGATTACATAACCCTTTTCTGTGTCTTTAACATAAACACATTTATCACATTCATTAATTTTAAATCCATTTTGAACCATGACAATATCAAATTTTTCATGCCATTGTTTCGGAGCTTATTCTAAGTCATACAAAGACTTAACCAATTTGCAAACTTTATTCTCTTGCCCGGGAGCAGAGAACCCTTCAGGTTGCTCCATAGAAATTTCTTCTTCTAAATCTCCATTTAGAAAAGTCATTTTTACATCCATTTGATGTATTTCAAGATTTCGTAAAGCTGCAATTGCAATAATCACCCTGATGAATGTTATCCTCGTTAATGGAGAATATATATCAAAGTAATCAAGGCCTTCTTTTTGCTTATAACCTTTAATCACAAGTCTAGCCTTATACTTATCAATTGTTCCATCAGGTTTCATTTTCCTTTCGAAAATCCACCTGTAGCCTAATGGTTTGCTTCCAGGAGGAAGATCCACTAGCTCCCACGTGTGATTTTGCAAAATGGAATCAATTTCACTTTGGATTGCCTCTTTCCAAAGAGGTCCTTTAGAAGAATTAACAGCTCTGAAAACGTTTGTGGTTCACTTTCGACCATACAGGTTAGAAAATCTGGACCAAAGTATTTTTCTATCCTGCCTCTTTTACTTTTCCGAGGTTCTACCTCAGCATATCTATCTTGATCTTTTTCCATTATTTCCAAATTTCTTTTAGTGGAACTAGAATCCACTTCAGACTTACGTGGAAATATATGCTCAAAAAATGAAGCATTCATAGATTCAAGTATCGTGTTCTTATGAATTTCCTCAATTTTTGGATTCATGTACGAGAAAACGATAAGCACTAGTGTTATGTGCATATCCAATAAATATGTAATCAACAGATTTTGGTCCAATCTTTATTTTCTTTCGCGTAGGTATGGCTACCTTTGCTAGACACCCCACACTCGCAAGTATTTCTAGGATGGTAGTCTTCCATGCCATAATTCATATGGGCTTTTGTCTAACTTTTTACGGGGAACCTTATTTAAAAGGTAATTTGCTGGCAATACAGCTTCCCCCCACATGTTCTGCGAAAGTCCAGAACTTAACAACATTGAATTTATCATTTCTTTTAAAGTACGATTTTTTCTTTCCGCAATCCCATTTTATTGCGGTGAATAAGGTGCTGTCATTTCATGTCTTATCCCATTTTGGGCACAGAATTCAGCAAAAGGTGACTCATATTCACCTCCTCTGTCACTTCTTATCACCTTAATCTTTTTATTTAGTTGATTTTCAACTTCATTTTTATAGAGAATAAATTTCTCTATCGCTTCATCTTTTCTTTTGAGAAGATACACATAACAAAATTTAGTGCTATCATCTACAAAAGTAATAAAATATTTATTTCCACCACGTGTCGTGACAGCTTTTAAATCACATACATCAGTGTGAATTAAATCAAGTGGTTCACTATTTCTTTCAGTAGTTTGAAATGGTAATCGTGTCAATTTTGCTTCAACACAAGTTTCACACTTATGTTTTGAATCAATATGGAACATAGGTATGCTTTTCAATTTTATTAACCTGCGCAGGGTATTATAATTGACATGTCCCAGTCTACCATACCACACAATGGAAGACTCGAGCATATAAACAGACTCGAGCATATAAACAGAAGGATTAACATTTTTATTAATTGTCATCACATTGAGCTTAAAAAGCCCATTACAGTCATAACTCTTCCCTACAAATGCTCCATTTTTTTGTCAAAATGACCTTATCTGATTCAAACACCACACGAAAACCATGTTTAATCAACAAAGAACCAGACACTAGGTTCTTACGAATTTCTGGTACATAAAGAATATTATTAAGAGTCAACTCTTTTGCAGATGTCATTTTCAGTATCAATTTCCCCACTCTTTTGATGTCAGATGTAGTAGAATTTCCCATGAAGAGTTTTTCTCCATCCACCGTCTCTTCAAGGACATTAAAAAATTCCTTGTTTGAGCAAATATGATGAGTAGCACCCGTGTCAATCCACCATTCATATGATTTGAGCCAACTAAATTCACCTCGGATATAACTGCGGTGAGGTGCATCTCATCAACATCTTTGGTCAGGTTTTCCACCATGTGGGCTTCTTGATTTTTCTTTGGCAACCTGCAATTTGATGTCTTATGGCCAGGTTTATTACAATTATAACAATTTCCAGAAAAATTTTTCTTGAAAATTTGTTTCTTTGGCCCCATTACTACCTTGCCAGTACTTCCATTATTTTTCTTATTATTTTTTCGTGAGCTTTCACTATGATCAACAACATTGGCCTTGGCCCAAGAAGGATTGACCAGTTTGTTGTTGTAGCCCTTGTTGTCTTCTTCAATTCGAAGTCTAACAACGAGCTCTTCAATAGTCATCTCCTTTTTCTTATGTAATAAATAATTTTTGAAATCTTTCCAGCTCGGTGGAAGCTTTGCAATTATGGCAACCACCTGAAAAGTTTCATTCACCACCATTCCCTTGGAATGGATATCATGTAAGATTATTTGAAGCTCTTGCACTTGATTGATTACAGTATTTGAGTCAATCATCTTGTAGTCCAGAAATCGGCCTACAAGAAATTTCTTGGCTCCAGCGTCTTCGGTTTTATATTTTTTATCCAAAGACTCCCACAGCTCCTTTGCTGTTTTGATAGAACTGTACACGTTGTACAGTGTATCAACTAAGCAGTTCATCACATAATTTCTACATAAGAAATCCGAGTGATTCCATGCTTCAAGCGCACTAACCGCTTGAATATCCGGATTTTCCCCCAACTTTGGAGGATTTTCCGTCAAGAACCTCGCAAGGTTCAACGTAGTGAGATAAAACAACATCTTTTGCTGCTAACGCTTGAAATTTAAGCCGTTAAATTTTTTCGGTTTATCAGCATGATTTACCGGAACATTAACAGAAGGAGAAATAGAAATTGTAGTAGCACAACCGGCATTAGCAACGCCAATAGTATTTTGCTCATCAGCCATTCTTAAAGGAACCTGTTTTAAGATTGTAGTGAACTTTATCGGGAAAATAAAAATAAGATGACTAAAATAAAATTACCGAGGCTTGATAGAACACAGTGTCCTTAAAACAGATTCGCCCGGTATGAGCGTCTATTTTCCAGGATACAACGGAAAAACCGAAACAAATCCGGCGAACTGGAATTATGCCTGGACCAAGACACTATAACATGAAAAATTGGAGAATACTTTAGGAATATGCTTTTTCATTTTATTTTTGTGTGTTCTTAAACTCATCCAAAGCCTCTATTTATAAGGCTTAAAGGATTAATGATCCAATTAAAACATTAACTCTCAACATTCAAAGAAATGGAGTTAACATCTTGCAACATTAAATTTACAACTAAGTTATTAATTTATTTGCAAGATCAACAAGTTACAATGGTTAATGTGCCGTTTCAAAATTTCATTCAATTAATTCCAATAATCCAAACCAAAGACATGGAGAGAAAAAAAATACTCCCTCCTTTTTTTAATAGATGCCGTTTTGAGAAGTTACACACTAATTAAAAATATTTTTTTTACCAATAATAACCCTCATTAAGGATGATAGAGATGGACGTTTTGAGAAAATATAAAGAGTGAATATGAAAAGACGTACGTGTATTTATTAGCTAGATAATGGTAATAATGTAAAAATATGTATAAAAGATCCAAAACATCATTTATTTAGACAATTGTTGATAAAGTCAAAATGACATTTATAAAAAAAAAAAGGAGGCAATAGAATTTATGAAATTTTTATCGAGCCTCATCATATATAGCTGGTGAAAAAACAAACCGAAATCAAATTAAAAAAAAAATTGCACTAAAATAATATAACTGAGATGGACCAAAGTAAACGATTCGACTTAAATTTTCGACTTTGCTCGGATTTGCAAGTTGTAAATGGCTTGCACCCTACATACCATCGTCGATAATGATATTCCTTTGTGTTAGACGAGACGACCAATGAACATGATTACAAAACAAGTGGGGATTAGTTTAATTAATTAATTAATGCAAATTGCATTTGTAATGGGCAATTAATTAAGGAGATTAATGCAATTAAAGCCGACCAAAGTTGAGGTCAACACGTGACGATATAATCTGTTTGGAACTGTTCTCTATGCTTTTGGTCATCTCTCCACCTCTTAATTTTTTTAATATTAAAAAAAGAGCCAATTCATAAGTTAATAATTGGCACAAGTCAGTGCTTGGGTGGCTGCCTTTAATTTGTCAACCTTTTTTTTTTTTTAGTATAACATTTATCATGATCATAGTTATTATATTAAACAAAATATAGGTTCATTTAATCGACGTTCCTCTCGAGAATTACTTATATAAGTAAGATTGAATATGCATATTAATTCCAAAAAAATTAAAATTATCAATGCAAGACTCAAATTTATATAAATGTGAGAATCAAAAGATGAGTCAATTATAACATCAGAGTATTTTTTTTACTATCTTTATATTCAATGTTATAAAGGTATATATGTAGAGAGTGGGCTAGCGCCCTAATATGCCCTTAAGCATAGATTAGAGAGATCATAAATAACTACAAGAAAAAAGACATTTGACGAGGTTTATTTTTTTGTTTAGTGACGCTTATTAGCGTCACAAAAGAATTACCTACACTATTAAAAGTGTCGCGAGTTGCGTTACTAAATTTGATGTCACGAAATTATACGCGACGCAAGATTTAGCGTAGGTAATTTCTGATACGCAATGCTTTTTTAAATGCGTCACTTTTATAAAATTTGTGACGCAAACCGTTTGTATCTATAATCAACATGCATGACGCTTTTTTGAGTGCACCATCATTATAAATTTTAGCGACACACCACGTGTGCGTTGTAAATTTTCATATGTGACACTTTATTACGGCGTCGTTATAACAAATTTTGATGACACTTATTTTTTATTGCGTCGTTATTCCAATGCACAACACTTTTTTTTATTGTGTCCCGATTATGTATTTGGCGACACTATTTTGTAACAATATCATCAAAAATTGTCAACACTAACCATAATTGCGGTACTAAACTAACAATGTTTTTAACATTCCAATGACAGAAACATTGTCATATGACAATATATAAAAAAAATTATAGGCAAAACTGAATAAAATATCGAATTCAATAATATAGAAAGAGAATTCAATAATATAGAAAGAGATGTTACATCATTGTCTGATAAAAAAATTATACAAAAGTATGAAATGTAGAATAACAAAGATAATACACTTGCTTTCATTCGGTTCTTGGATCAACCATCACCTTCCTGTTTCAAATCAACCAAAGAAAAATAGTTAATCAACATGATCAAGAACACTGACATGGATAAACAAAAAGTAATCAATAAAACTTACTCTATCACATGAAAACATAAAACAAGACAAGACAGATAATTTAAGTTTTTTAACATAACCTTCGAAAATGGAAGACAGATGAATATGTTTGGGGTATGGTCTTGCTATGTCTTTCTTCCTTACTCTAATAAACTATGATAGCTGGGTAATTGTACAAAAGCTGGGATTTAAGAATCAAATGTAACAAAAACCCAAGGTTCCTGCAACGATGCTAAAACAAAGCTAGGATTTTTTTGAATCAAATGTAACAAAAATGCAATAAATGCTTACCTGCAGAACCGTACCTATTTTGAATGGAGCAGAACAAAGTTGTTGAACTTTAGCAGTTTTTGTTTATAAGGAGTTTAACTGTAAATCTGTAATAAATATGAATCACACAACTAAAAAGAGAACATGAAAACCTAATTAATTAAGCACAATAAGTAGAGAATAATTAACAGGCTCAGTCAATAAAAGATAAGAAACTTACAGTGAGGTAACACATAGAATTGCATATATGATTCCCATTATCTGTTTGTCTCCAATTGTTCCCCTAAATGCCAATATTTCTAAACTCCATAGAAAAACTCTAATTGAACGGGGCAAGTGAAAAGCAAAACTAATCAATTAATAAGTGTACACACTGATTTTCAGAAACAACAACTAAATTAAGCAATGAATAATAATAATAATAATAATAAATAAACACGACAAATGAGAAAACTTTCATTACTGAACCAAACAAAAATATAAACAGGATGAAAATCAAACTTACCTTCATAATAATCTGAGTTGATTAATCCAGTTTTTCTAATGCATTATTGAAACAGATAACGAATCGAGAAAGCCCTTTTGGACCAGAATTCGTGAGACCCAACTGTATAGCAGCGCCAAAGAGAAGCCCAGAATCAAAATATTTGTATATCGTGTAGGTGACACAGTGGTGCGGTCAACACACATCTGACAAGTGGAGAAGGTCGTGCGGGCCTCGTCGTTCACGGATGACAACTGGTGATACCGGAGACGCGACGAACGATACGAATTTTGCGAGAGGGGCACAATGGAGACGGTGGAGGGTTTTGAGAGCGAAATTGATTTCAATTGAGAAGGCACATCGGTTTTTTTAAAACTGATTGCATACATAATGCGACCGACATATATGAGTCGTAATTTAATTTAATATATACAAAGCTTTTGTTTATATTAATATATATATATATGGCATATACCGATATACGTAATGAAGGCACAAACAGATNTCGTTAAAGGCTCTAACTCATTTAAAGCTTGTTTGGTTAATTAGCCGAGCTCGACTCATTAAATAAATGAGTGTGAAATTGAGCTTGAGCTCGGCTCGTTATTAATAATGAGCTGATCTCGAGCTTCAACGAGTCGAGTGATAGAAAATTATATAAAAATTCTTTTTTCGAACCTTAAGGAGTCAAGCTGAGACCAACCGAGTTTTAAATTAGCTCGAGCTAAGCTCATTTATCAAACGAGCCGAGTCGAGCCGAACTCGAACCGGGCTGAGCCAGACACGTTTAATTTAGCAGCACTAGGCCTACGCATCGGTTTTTTTTATAACCGATGCATATGTAGAGTCCTACACATTATGTTCTCAAAAATTCGATGTAATAAGTATCGCCCCTCAAGCCACTCACATTTTTATATTATGTTAGAATAGACGAACATCAAACTAAGCAAACAAAGGGATATAGATGATTCACCCTTCGAGCTTTCTTCCCAGTTTAGCTTATATTTATAAAAATTCAACCTCTTACTTGTTACTTTGACAATACTGATATAAAGCACCCTGATGTGTAAAGTGTTTTTTATACTATTGGATTCTGGAATAAAAAAAAATCGACACTTTTGCATATGAATCGTAAATTAATTACATTTTCAAAAAAAATAATGCCATATTAATTATTACTATGATATCTTTTAAAAATGTCATTATATAATTATAATTTTTAAAAGAGTAATGCTATAGGTAGATAATAATGTACATAGAAGTGTACATAACACTCACATTGAGTGGGTCCTACAAAAAATAAAAAATTAAGTGGACCCCACTCCATGTGAGTGTTATGTACACCTCTATGTACATTTATTATGTATTTGTAGCATTTTTCTTTTTAAAATATGTCATTGTATTTTCATTTTGTTAACGCTTTTTAAACAAAGTCGCCACAATTTAGTTTTAATTATATTTTTTTAAAAGAGCCACTAAATTTATGTTGGTAAATAAAACCAAAAAAGTTAATATATAACTATGTATTAATTCCAAAAAAATTAAAATTATCAATGCAAGACTCAAATTTATATAAATCTGAGAATCAAAAGATGAGTCAATTATAACATCAGAATATTTTTTTTTACTATCTTTATATTCAATGTTATAAAGGTATATATGTAGAGAGTGGGCTAGCGCCCTAATATGCCCTTAAGCATAGATTAGAGAGATCATAAATTAATATGTAATACATTCAGTTATATTTATCACCACACATAATTCACATGTTATATTGTATAACTATTATAACACAGTCAATTTGATCATTGTCAAATATCTTATTACAATTATAAATTATAGTATGTATAATTATATTCGTTCAAATTGAAAAATCTATTTTACTATAATTGATTTGAAGATAAATAAAAAAAATGTTAAAAACACAATAGTGTAAACACAATCTAGCTAAGTTAGACGTGATTGACTGATTATGGTGTTGCCTAGCCCATTAGAAGTGCCTACTTGTGCATGCACCTAAAAAGAACGCCTAAAAATTGTGATACTTGGGTGCCATCTAGTCGTCACCTACACAATGTGTCCAGCTCGGCTTTTAAAACACATTATGACTAGTGGTTAATTTGGTTTTACTCTTTTTTACCGTTCAAGATCTTACCCAGTAGCATCCACTCATTCGAACCGGGTTTGGGGGCTGCTGTGACATACTTACAACAGCCCCAGCTGTAAAATATTAGTTCTTGGATTCCTAAGGGTGTGATTGTTTATCAACTCACCTAGAAAAAAACCAATCAAAACTCAAATTTAACTCAACTTTAACCCAACTCCACTTTCTCCAATATTATCAATATAATTAAATAATATCAACCAATCATTCTTACACATCACATCAACTTTAATTCACTATTCATCTTCTCACATAATTCTAACTAACCACCATTTCTAATCATTTTTCTCTTACTTTTACATCATATCAACTTTAATTATTTTATTTTAAATATTATTTAATATATCCACTAACAACTAACCATACCAACTTTTTTCAAAAGTAACTATAGTTAAAAAATACCAATCAAATGCAGACATGAGATTTAACCCATACAAAACCATAAATGTTATAATAATCCATAACTCAACATCATGTAGGAAATCATGCGACTACAATTTTTATGTCAAACCAATATACTCAACTTGACTTCATAATCTAACATCCAAGGTTTACACAAACGAGCACTCTTCCAAGATCAAAACCACAAAACCTCCCACAAAAGATGCATTAGGGAGGAGCTTCAAATTAGTTCTATGTCAATGAACGCCTGTTAACCAATGTTGAACGTGTAAGGAGAAAAAAAAACCCAAAAAACTGTCTATGTTGAGGCTTTTTTGCAAACCCATCAGAAAAAATTGGTATGTCGCCGGCGGAAACCCATTAGAAGAAAAAAATCAGCCTTTATTTTCAGCATCTTTGTAATGCGGGATACAACTGTGGTGTAGGAAAACCAGTCTCCGAGCAGCCCCGATCACGATTTTCCGCCTTGCTGGCCAGTTTAATTCAGCCCGATTTTTCTTCCGGCCGTGCAAAACATCTTCCAAGCTCCGATACCGAGAAGTCGTTCTTCCCCGACTTTACAGTACCCGAGAAGGGGACCTAAACTCCGATGCTTGATTTTCCGATTGTCTCCATCTCGACCGTGAACTCGCGCTCCCCTTGCCCACTGACGTGGATTAGTTTCTTGATCGCGACCACACTCCAGTCTTTGAGCTCGACTTTGTACTTGTTGCCAAAACCGCCCGAACCGATAAGGTTCTTGTCGTTGAAGTCGTGTGTAGCTTCTAGAAGGTCGGCGAACTTGAGTTTCTGGAGAGGCTTATCGAATGCGGCGAGGTTTATGCTAAGTTGTTTGCGAATCGGTAGTCCGGGAAGATGTCGAACGGGGCCATCTCGGGTATCATCCCAGACAGCTCGTTGTTCGACAAGTCAATGAGCAAAGTGAGGTTGGTCAACGACTGGGAGATAGTTTCAGTTTCCGCTGCATTACCGACTCCCGACTTCACCTGAACTCTTCCTCCGCCCTTTTCTCCAACGAACACGTTGAACTTCTCGTCTGCGAATACCGGCCATGTCAGTATCGGCCACGACACGAGCTCGAGCTCCTCCTCCAGCACGCTCCTCCTCACGACCCACACAAAAGGTCGGCCCGATGCCTCCAGGCTCAAGCCGAGCTCCTCCTCACCAAGTGGGTTTTAACTGGCTGGAGTTTTAGTCTCACCATCCGAATCAACATACCATGGACTGAGATTTTTGTGCGTGTGTACAGGTGTGTAAAATCAAGGGGAGAACAAAGATGAAGGGTAATTTAGTGGTGGTATAATTTGGTGTTATTGCTTCTCTCTTTTCCTCTTGCAGAGGTAAATTTATTATATAATTTGGAGTGGCTAATTGAAAAAAAAAAATACTTGAATTGGAACTCACACTCACCAAAAGAAAAACGATGCTCATCACGGATAAGTGGGAAGAAGATAAAGACAGAGACGGCCATAAGTACTAATGGGTGTAGAAAGCTCCGAGAAACAGAAAACTGTGTTGAATGAGAAGTGCTCGGTGAAAATAAAGGTTGTGACAATTTATTTGTCATTTATTTATAACCCTTGATCTATTTTTAATCATTTAAAAATCCAAGGGCTAATATTTTATAGCTGGGACTGCTATAAGTATGTCACAGCAGCCTCCCCAAACCCATTCGAACCCTGAGTCTCGATCGTGTAGGTCTATTGTTCTAATGCTAGCTAGGTAATTAATTAGTTTAAAATTTTAAATACTTAAACCCCATACCTTAAAGCTAAAGGTGCATTTTCTTGGGGCAAAGGACTAAAGTTGTACCAGATTTTGTTACCACACAAAAGATGAAAAGATTTGACTTAATTACAATTTCGGCCCAATTGCTAATTTTGAAAACCATACAAATTTTAGTGTTTCGTGTTGTTTTTAGGTTGGTTCTAGGCTACCGTATGATGTATGTCTGTATCGTCATCCCAACTAGATTCAGCGATTTAGCTTTTTTATTCGGCTGTTTATTCGGCTTTCTTTTTTATTCGGCTTATTTGTGTTTTCTAGTCTTGTTTGTTTTTTTTGAATATATGTGATTCTTATCGTTCNAAAAAAAAAAAAAAAAACTTCTGTATGTATTACTATTTTGAGGTTTAACTACAAGTTCGGTACGAGCTTCTCCAACCTTGCTTTGGAATGAAAAATTACGCTAGAGTAGTGATGTAGGGAAGCGTACGGGTGAAATAATATTAATGAGATCGCAATCTCAAGAACATCTAAACATGATATCAAATCATCTTTTCATTCAATAATTCATAATCAATCCCTGAATAACAAATAAGATGGGTCTTTAAATAAGACACCAAAACCCTAAAGCTATCTTGTCCACTAACCCACTAAATATTTAAATACTAAAATAATAATAATAATAATAATAATAATAATAATAATAATAATAATAATAATAAAATAATAATAATAATAATAATAATAATAATAATAATAATAATAATAATAATAATAATAATAATAATAATAATAGTCTACACCATTCTCTTCCAATTCGTAAGGCTTCGCCCTCGAAGCCGATGCGCTCCCGTGGCCGACGTGTGGTGTCAAACCCATGGTAGGAACTCCTATCGTTTCCCTTGGTCGAACACGAAGGTAGAATGTCGCCCAACCAGTTCAACACTCTCTTGATTTTCATCAGACAGGGATACGATTACAGTGGTCTCACCATCATCTGCAACAGATACCAAGACTCTTCCAGATAAAGACTTTGTATCAATACACCCTAGGCACAGCCATGAGCAAGCACATCTGCCTTCAGGATCAAATATCACACAAAAAACGTGATACCACTTATCACAAGAATCACAAGCAATTCATGTAGCAATATTCGAATCTACATCAATTGACACCGATCCACTACGAATTTTGCAGCCATCGCCATCCATGCAGACAACTGCATTCTCATCGATTCTCGTGTACCCACAAAGATTTTTTTCCCGTCACTGGAGGCTCTTCATCAAAGATTAGTGGACCATCATACAATGGCCTGTCATCTTGTTATGCTCCGAATTCAGGGATGTCAACGCGAAACGAGCCATCTCATTGACCATATTTGCGATCAAGTCCCCAATCGCATCGGGCACGATATCCGCCGACGAAGGCAATCTCTTCGCGCCTGCCTCTGTCGTCGCGTTGATCGTCGCCGTCCACGAAGATCGAACCCCGTCGCTGCATGTCACGGCTCTCGTATGCAGCGAAGGGGTCAGCCTCTACGTGCTGGGGTGGATAATCGTCGAAGGAATTCACCTCCAAGATTGTCTCCTCGCCGGACGGTGGTTGTGGAGATCTCTGCGGGGCGCCCCGCCTGGACCATGGCCTCCATGTCCTCCGTAAACTCCCCCGCGCACGCCCAGTTTCCGGCGTCACGGTTCATCTGCAAACCCTCAACCATGTTATTGATCAAGATGCACTTTTTCGATTTCCGTCGAAGAAGTGCATGATTATGCATGATTTGTCTTAATAAACAATCAAGCCTTAAATAACTCATTTTTGAACAAAATAACTCATTTTGAACAAATTATTTCATAAACAATCAAGCCCTAAATGTCAAAACGACTTACCAGTGACTACAAACCTTCCATTGACAAACTCTCCTACTTCACTCCATAGTGAAGAAAAGCTTCTTCATTTTTGCTATAATGATTCTGTCCTCTCCCCAAATGAATCCAAGCAAAATCGAGGACCTCTTCCACCACCTCGGCCCGCCACAGGCCCATCTTGACCATCACCACCACTACCAGTTTACCGACCCCGCCCATCGACGACGATGCCTTCTCGCTCACCGAGATCGATCTTTTCCGCGATGTCAACGACGATTACAACGAAGACGCCAGCCACACCTCCTCGGACGCTGAGATTCCCGTCCCCACCTCGAACGGCCGCGCCGTGCCCACCCGGAGCCCTAAGATGCAGGATCCTCCTCCGCCGTCGGTTGACCGTGGAAAGAGGCCGATTCAGCAGC
Source organism: Striga asiatica (assembly GCA_008636005.1). NCBI lineage: Eukaryota > Viridiplantae > Streptophyta > Magnoliopsida > Lamiales > Orobanchaceae > Striga > Striga asiatica. Next base: position 1,891,461 of record BKCP01007515.1, read on the forward strand.
CCCCTGTTCTTCGAATCAGCCCCGAGCCCCATGTTTCCGCCCAATTCTACACCTTCAATAGGGATTCACATGCTCTAATGATTCGGTGCCTGATTGAGGGGCGGACGGCGACGACGGAAGAAATTCGGGCGGTGAATCCACCTCCGCTGCTATCAACCTGGCGCTTGGTATGGAAGGATCGAAACATTGACACGGTCTATCTGACGGCATGGAAGCGCATACATGATAAGCTCACCGTCAACGTGTCGAAATCCGCTGCCTCAGTCGCCGGTAACGTCACTCATTTCCTCTATTTCAAAAATAATATCGGTCAATTCGTCTCGAATATTGATCGGTGGCAGGACATAGTCATGTCTTTCCATGGGGATGCCGATATCCAGCACTTAGGGTTAAAGATACTATAGAGAGAATTAAGCAGGTCTGGACCGTGGGGGCCAAATATTACGGCATACCCGAGAGTTATATCAAGACATGTTTGGCTGCTTGTCCTTTATGCCTGGATGAGTCCTCTGGCTACGCTCTAAGGTCCAAGAAGCGTAAATTTGAATACACGGAGTCTCTCGATGTGCCCGCCAAGGAAGTGCAAGCGAGGTTGCAACAGCTGGTAGCCAAACACAAGGTCGTGCTGTGCATAAGGTAGAAATACATTAGGTACAAGCCATTTATGGCTGAGGTTAAGGATTATGCATGCCACAGGGTAGGCGAGCCTGCAAAAAAGCCCCGATTCCTCAAAAAGGAGTCGTATGCTTCCAAGCGATGTGGTTGTTAGTTTCGTATAAGGGCGATAGTACCAATATCTAACTATAATGAGAAGGAAAAGACATTTGTATATGAGGAAGAAGGAACAACTATGTTTAAGCTTTATGCGGTGCATTCGGGACACGAGCCAGGGCCATTGGATGGAAATGCAAGGATCATGCATCGAGTGTTGGGGCACAAAGGGGTTGTTTAGATGGATCATGAGACTGTGTACGGGATGGCTGATGATGGGGAAACCGAGAGTTTTGCGTTCTCGGGAAATAAATCAGGAGATCTGCAGAATATGCTTTTGCGGCAGGTCCAAGAATTGAGAAATTAGTTGGGTTTGCTGGAGGGTAGGACTGGGAAAATGCCTCCCTCGTTGTTGGATACCATGTTAATCGAGCTTTTTGAAATTGTGAATAAACTTAGAAATGTTGCGGAGGATGGTTCGAAACCTGTTGCATTGCTGTCAGAGAAGCAGGATCTGGGTGATGTGTTAGTGGTGGAGCATGATTTGCCGAATTGGGTTGATGACCATCACACAAGGATCTATGGGACTGGTAAGGATGCGGATGGTTTGAAAGATGATGAGGCCAGCTTTGGAAGAACTCTTGGGGAAGTTGCTTCTTGGAATGAAATGAGGATAGAAAGCAGGAATGTGAAGGATATCCTTTATGAGAATTATAAAGAAGAGAAATGGTTTAATTGTGGCGTTTGATCACAAGGGTAATATTGAGTACCCTAAGTTGATCAAGCCCTTAAGACATGACGAGATAATAAGTTCAGATGTAGTAGGTCTTGCTGATATACAGGTAAACAGCTTCGACGCTAAAAATCCAAAATGGTTTGACTCTCTTGGTGGATTGGATACCGGAGCTGATTGTAGTGATGGTGGGTTTAGACATGGGGAGATCGTGTAGAGACAGCTTATACCGGTGACCTGCTCTAACTTAACTCTTGAGTATTTTTTGTGTCACTTGTGAAATTTCTTTATTGGAAGGTGGTTGTACATTCGCATGCACAGCTCAAAGGCTCTCATAATTGCAAATGTTGCCTAGGTGTATTTCTTGCTTGTACTTTGTAAATTGTAGCCATTTTGGTTGCCTTCATATACATTACATGCCTCTGTGTTGACTTCGTTTCGATAATGAATTTAAACTAGGATTTGTTAATATGTTGCTCGGGGCTAGTTCAGCGATCTATTTCAACTTTATTTGGTATGTGTGCTGTTTTGTTAAGCATAATTCCAGTTGGTGATATGCGTTTGTTGTTGCTTAAAGCCTTAATCTCCTGTTTGTGAATTCCTTTCTTTAGAGAAGTTTTGTCGGGATAATTAAGTTTACCAGATTATTTCATATGTGCTCTATCTTGTGCCCGCAACCCAACCTCCAGTCGTTCTCCTTTTTCTTTAATAATTACTGAAGATCTTGACTGTAATGGATTTATCTTTTATCTTATTTTCGAATGTAGATGGCCTTACATGTTTTTTAAACTGTAGAAACTCTTGGGTAGCCACCGTGGCACCATGTTTGTTTCGAAAGGGCCTATCCATGTCCTAGGCAGAAGTGTGGCTTTAGTTTTTGCAATTTTAGAAAACGGATGGAGAGGTTTTATGATGAAGAGATCGGTATGGTTTGTATAAAATATAGAAATATAATCTAGTTTTAAATTTTATGATACCAAGAAACAGACATCTTTCTTACTGAAATCTTGCTTAAGAAAATATGTTTGCCTCATTAGTGATTGACTTGAAGGTACTTAGGGAATATTTCTCCTTGCTCAACTCCTGAAATGTCTCTTAAGCAATACTGGCTAATGCATATTGAACAGCATGTGATAATATTAAAGCTTATTGATATCCCAGAACATCAAAAGTATCATATTGCAGCCAATAGATGCACTGGATATTTATGAGTCTTACCATTGTTAGGGTGGGTGTGACGTGTGAGGTTTAGCTAATTGTACAATTAAGGTTGATCTGAGGTATTTAATGATAATAACTTTTCTGTTAGTGGTCGGATCCGTTTTATGGTATTACTGTAAGGATGTTCCATATTGTTCCAGGGATTTAAAATTCCAATATAGCTGAACAAGAATGAGTCGATGAAAATGAGCACTTTTGGTATTTGTTATTATTACTGCTTCTAGTAATATACCTTTACCTGGCTTCTGCCTAAAAATTTCCCTTTCATTAGAACACTGCACCTACACTGGTTGGTTATAGGGGCCTTGGAACCATTTGGGTCTTTTATATTTACAAAAGATGTAATTTTGCATAAGTGTTCCCAAAAGATTAACTAATTGTTGAAACTATTAATTTCTGCTAGAATTGATGTGGTTTACTTAAATAGAGAAAAACATATAATAATGATATGTAAAAGTAGATTTTCCTATCAGTGTCTAGGCTGGAAGATAAACTAGAGATGTACAAGGACGCAGAAAGGTACGAAAATCTGTGTCTCCTATTTCATGATTTCTCCGTTGGGAAAATATTATTTATAAATTAATGAATTTTTTTTGGTAGTAGTGGCACTCGTATGAAGCGGCTGGATACATGATGCCTACACAACCACTTGAAGTCATGCAAATGTGAAAGGTGTACAACAACAACCACAACAACAATATAGCCTTTCAGTCCCAAGCAAGTTTGGGAAATGTGAAAGGTGTACGTTACGTAATTGGCATTGGCAGGTTAGGATTTGTGAATGTGTTTTTGCTAGAGTTTAACATCATTGTAGCGGACTAACATTTACATTCACCAGGCCCCATAAGCTCACCCATTTCAGTATGTGTCTACTTTGACTCATGGAAAATTCTTGACCCTTGAAGTGAGTACATATTACATGTCCTTGCAATCCTTGCACAAGAACAAGAGTAAGAACAACTTTCCGTTCATCTTTTCGCATATGACGTAAACAACACGTGAAGTGATCTCTCACATAATTGGACATCAATAGACTTTTGTCCAAGTGTTTACTTTCAAGCATCAATAACTAATCTATCTGTCCCATGAAGTAAAATATATGTGTCGGGCTGTCATCTAAATTTTGTTCGTTGTCATTGCATCCTATTATGTCTGGTTATCACCATTGCTCTCAAACTACTTTTTTTTCTCCTTGTGTTCTCGAATTATGCATGATTTGTCTTAATAAGCTGTTCGTTTTATTGTATGATTTAAGATATGATGTGAATGCGTTTCACCATGTCACTTTGGGATTAATTTTTTCTCCTTAAATTCTGTGGCTGGTACTCAGAAGCATTTGTTTCTTAGGAGTACAGAGTATTATCTCTATGATCGATAGTAGTACTCTACCTGATTGAAATAGCCTGAAAACCATAATCTAAAGTATCTTAATCTGAACTTGAACATTCTTTTCTTCTTAAAGAAAAGAAAAGAAACTTGAGGTTTGGGTAGGTACAAAGAAACCTACAGACGTATTGTTTTTTTAATAGTTATAGGGTGGTTGGCAGGAAGGGGATTCTAAATTCCTAAATAACTGTGATGTACATAGATCGAACCTTGTATCAACCAGTACAACACTCTTATAAAGGATGGGAGACACCACTTGAGCTACAAGCGCGTGGTTCTTAGATTGGTTCGGTTGATGGGGTTTTTGTGTATTGCATATGTTATATGTATATAATTTTCTCGGACTGACCCAGATATTATTATTGGAAAAACCAGTCAATTTTAGGCTAGTGGTAATGGATAAAGTGAATTGATTTATTTAGTGGAGTGAGTTATATTACTTTATGCATTTAAACCACCAACCGTTGATGCTTGAATGAGCTAATGTCATGAAATATTGCAATCACATCACGTATTTCGTTCTGAAAATTACAAGTACTGCCAACATGGTTTGTTTCAATTTTATAATTACATCATTCATCTTTTTCAAGATATTGGGGCTATTTGTAGTATTCAAAGATATTGAAGGATGTCTGGTGGCATCAGCAATTCCATTGATCGAAGATTGGGGTACGATGTTGAACTGTTTTGGGTTCTTTTGCAATTAGCTTAAACCTCAGGATTTTTTTTCATAAATATTACATTTAATTTTTGCAAGTGATTCCTGGTTGGTATTTTTTTCTGCAGATTCTAGGATGCAGCACCATGTGCCAAGTGGGTAATATTTATGATTTTTCATGCAAAGCGACGTGATTCTTGGAGCTTGGAATTGAACAGAATTGTTATAACACCTATATGAAGAAGGCTTCCACTTTGTTCATGAGCACCATGAATATCTCCAAGTTGGTTCTTCCTGTGAAACTGAAATGATCACAGCTTTTGAGGCCTCTGTTTAGACTCGGCTTTTTATAAGTTATGAAATCTTTACCATGTGGGTAAAGGTTTATGACCTTGATACAAAAGCAGAACGAGGCACTATGTGGTGAACCGTTTTTTTTTTCTCGCTTTTTAAATCTTATTTTGTTTATTCATTATGGTCGTTGGCCCTAACTTCTGCCGTTGATGGAAATGTTTTATGCTGGTTCATGCTCATGTAAAACCCAGACTAGTGATGAGCGGTCTGATTTTGGTTGTGTTGGATGGTTTGTCATTATGAAATCTCATCTTCTTGTCCTATACTTGTTGCAATTTATTACAAAAGACTTTTCATAGTGGGTCATTTCTTTTTTGTTTTACCTTTAATGATGATTTTGATAGACGGCGGTGAATGATATTCTTGCATGTATGCTTTCTAGTATTGCAATTAGTCCCCTAATTTATTTGGTTGTGGCTGAATTTGTTTCATCAGAAAATTCCACTAGACCGTGTAATAGCCGAAGATATCTATCTTGTTTGTAACACCTTTGAAGCTTGCATCTTTTGTAGCAAACCCGTGTAATGTTGTAGATAATAAAGTTAGGTTATCTTCTTTTGCTATTCGTGGAGAAGTCTCAATGATTTGGCTTGCTCCGGTTCCTGCTTGGATCATGTGTTGATCCTAGTAGCTTTATAACGTCAGTTGATGGTTCGTTTGTAATTTTTGTTTGAGTTTTATAAGATGTTGTCGTTTGAAAAAAAAATATGAAAATTCCACTAGACAAAATTATGCTATGCTTTAGAAATAAAATTACAGGTTTCTTCGTATACGAAATAATAATAAAACACTAGGAGTGACTCTCCCTTGGATTCATTATGATAGCCAAGAGGAATAAATACCAAAATACATTTTTTTTTTTTTTTTGCTTAACGTCTACAAGGCTGCTTCAGTGTAGGTCTTCTAGATTTAGCTTAGTAACTGATGGATTCAACTATTTTGTTGTTCTAGTCTGTAAATGTCCGTGTTTATTAATATAAAGCTTTATCATTTTAAAATAAAAAAAAAATACATAAATATAGACTTGAAACTCTTAACGAGACAAAACACTTCACTAAGGGATAATGAAGACGAAATTAGTGAAAAACAAATACACAAAACTTACTCTTAATAAGAGAAGATGGGGAGGAGTTTTGGGTTTATTTATTTATATTATATTTTTTGTGGGTGAGCGGAAAGGATTGGTGAGAGACAAAAATTTAGTAACAGAATAACTTCTGTTTTCAGAATAGGCAGAATTTTTTCACGAATGTCGAACAAGCGTCTAGATTTTTAGATTTTTTTTCTACGGACATTCTAACCTACATTTGTCAAACCCCAATGTAACAATCTATACAATAGAGGCAAATTATGGCGTGATTACATTGTTACATATGCATACATATGTAATGTATAACTAATACATCAATACACTAGGNAATTTTATGGAATTTTAATGGGGGTTTGTTTGGGATTTCTAAAAACTCTTTAAGACTTTAGACCTAGTGTATTTAATTTAGACTTTTTATGACTTTTAAAATTCTCGAGTCTTACAAATCTAGAAGTAATTTACTTATTTTACACTATGATTTGTTAAAACGTTTGTTGGGATTTCAAAAGAAAAGACCATATACGAAATTTCACTTCCAATCTCAACTGCATATTTAAGATTTCATAGTACTCCTCATAAATTTGGAAATCTTAAAAAGTCTTATCATAGTCTCAAATAAGTTAAATATCTCAGGATTTTGTATGATTTTTTAAAATCTCAATTGAATACCTCGAGACTTTTAAAATCTAAATTAAATACACAAAGATTTTTGAAGTCTTAAAAGTCCTTAGAATGCTAAAAAGTCTATAAAAATGCCAAATGAATGCACCCTTTTCATTACTTGATAATTTAAACACTAATCATATGCTAGTTTCATTTAATGCATAACCCACTAATCAAATACTCTCTTTGCATGAATCATGCTTAAACTAATAAATACAAGTAGTGTTAGGCCATTTTCAATCCAAAAACTCATTTTCACACTTATTTTCACACGGGAGCATCTACTCATTGTGTAGAATACACTGTTACGCAAATGTAAATTCTTATAGGCATTTATGTGCATTTCGTCTAACACTATTGTGCATTCTATAGTGCGGTGACATTTTCGTAAATTTGTTAACTTTAAAGGTTTAGGCGATGGAAATTCTGTAATTTTTTAAAAATATGACGGTATTTTTACTGTATATATTCATACACAATATTGTGCACTTTACTTATTATTGTTGTGCATTTCTTAATAAATTAGAGATTTGACCAATGACTTAAATTGTAATATAGTTAAAATTCCTAAATTGCAGATAAGTATGTGGAAGTTTCTATTTTTTTTAAATAAAACAAGTCTCCTCGAGCGGGCCGAGCGCGAACCCCTCGATCTCCCGACAGGAGTTGTATATCTACACATTTTCGGATCGCGGCCTGCACGATAAGGAACTCGGTGAACGATGGCGGGTAGTAGCCATCGAGGGAGGCGAAGCCGTTGATGATGTGCCAGTCGAGGGCTGTGAGAGGATGACGAGCTCCCACAAGGCGGATATGGAGCATAAGACAAAGACCACAACGCGGGAGAGGGTGGCGAGGTTGTGGATGACGTGGGACATGAGTGAGTCGTAGAGGACAACGACACGGTAGAGGGGGCGACGAGGACGGAGGAAAGGAAGAAGACGAGGTCAAGGAGGGGGGAGCGAAGGTGGAGGGAGGCGGCGAGGGAAGGCATGATTTGGGAAGGGAAACGGGTGGGATCGGCAGGGTCCAACAAGGGGTTTTCGAAGGGGAGGACGGGGAGCTCGTGAAAGTAGATGGCGAAGGCAGAAGGGGGGGTGGGGTGGTGGAGCCGGAAGCGGGACTGGCGGCGGCCGGTCTAGACTGATAGAGTGGGGAGGGAGAGAATATGTGGGAGATGACGGGGAGGGAGAGAACAGGTGGGAGATGACGGGGAGGGAGAGAGCGGGTGGGAAAGAGAGTGGGTGGGGTTAGGGATATTGTCCAAAATACTTGAGTGTAAACTTGTGACCTTTTTTAGTTGTTGGGTTATGGGATCTTATGATTACGATGTATTCGTATTCTTATTTCTTTCATTGAGAATCATTCTCACCGAAATTCATATGTGTGTGTGTGTAACATTGTAATTTTTAATGTTAAAAAGTTTACTTTTTCTTTTTCTTTTATAGATGAAATCATAATTATTATTAAAACTTCTTAACAAAATAAAAAATGTTAAACAAATACTATACGACCATTGCCATAGACAAAAAGTAACAAAATGCAATTATACAACTGCATGGTGCAAAATATAATTTCATAACTTTTTGACGTCATGAATAGCCAACGCAGGGATAAAATGATGCATAAGTTGATTTTTTACGTTGAATTGGAGCAAATTTTTGCAGTTGAGGGTGGGAAGATCTTAAAAGAAATTAGTTCGGTCGTGAGCTTGGGTCGGTTCTACTTATTAAGATTAACTCTTAATTCAATTAACGAGTCAAGTTCATTAAATTCAAAAATAGGGTTTTCACATTTTTTTTTTAATTTACTTTAGTTCAGCTTGATAAGGATCAAGTTTCGCTCATTTAGGGCGTGCTTGAATACATATATATCCACTGAAAATATTTTTTTTGCTAATTAGAGTTAATTATGAAAAAGGTGGTATAACTAGTTGTTAGAGTTTATATTTATATAATATTTAAAATACAATAGTTAAAGCTGATATGATGTAAAAGTAGGAGAGATTAGAGATATAGTGTGAAGTGATAGTTAGTTAAAATTGTGTGAGTAGATGAATAATCAATTAAAGTTAATGTAATGTGTAAGAATAATTAATTTATATTATTTAATTATATTGATAATCTATAGTAATATAAAGAGGTTGATGGAAAAATACTTTTATAGTAAATTTGACTAAAAAAATAAATAGTTTGACTTACTATTAATGGAAATTTTGAAAAAAACACATGTACCAAAAAAATTGAGATTTTTATGGTAACAAATTTGGAGATTTTAATGGTAACAAATTTAATTGAGATATCCCAAAAAAATTGGAGATTTTTATGGTAACAAATTTAGAGATTCCTATACCAAAATCTAATTCATTTTAAATATTAATTCATAGGAATCTACTTTTATTGGTAACAAATTTAAAGATTGTTATGCCAAAAAAGTGAGATTTTGAATTTAGATATTCCAACAATTACGGATTTTTTTCCTATTCAAATTAATGTTGTAAATCAAACAAAAATTTATTTTAAAAATAATGGATGTTATACCAATTATTGATAAACTCCAATCCCATAGGAGATTTCTATGGGATTCTTATGGTAACAAATTGAGATTCTTATGCCAAAAAATTGAGATTTTGGATTGAGATATCCTAACAATTTCGGATTTTTTCCCCTTCAAATTCATGATGTAAATCAAACAAAAAATTATTCCGAGAATAATGGATGCTATACTAAATATGGATAAACTCCAATCCATAAGAGATTTTTATGGGTTTCTTATGATAACAAATTGAAGATTCTTATGGTAACAAATTTGAAGATTCTTATACCAAAATTTAATACATTTAAATATTAATCCCATAGGAATCTATTTTTATTGGTAACAAATTTAAAAATTCTTATGCTAAAAAATTGAGATTTTGAATTGAGATATTTCAACAATTACGGATTTTTTTCCATTCAAATTAATGTTGTAAATCAAACAAATAATTATTCTGAGATAATGGATGTTATACTAAATTAATATCACTGGGCCCACACGTTAATATGATATTAATTAGATAGATAAATTACGTAAATCTTTCCTAACAAAATGCGTTCCAATATTGTTAACCAATTTAATGAGATTTTCTTAACTAATTTGATAGGATTTTGGTAACCACGGGATTTTGTTAGCTTTTCGTGGAAACACGAATCTTCATTATTGATAAGGTTTGATAAGATTTTGTTTC
>BKCP01007515.1:1905213-1921668 GCA_008636005.1 Striga asiatica
CATTTCAATTGCTATCAACTGAGTAAAGGAAAAACGTTGTACAAATTGTTTGTTGAAACTTGTCTCATTTATCTTTTACCCTTTTTTTTTTGGCAGATGATTGGGACGATTGTTTAACGGGTTCGAGTTTTTTGCCGCACGTGATTACTGTGAATGCTGGCGAGGTATATGTAGTGAGATGGAGATGAAACTTTTGGTCATATTGTTATGATGTAGCATACCTAGCAAAATAAAAATTGAAAAGGCAAAATTGTTATGGAACCTTTTAGTATTTGTTATAATGAACTGTATTTACTACTTGATTTGATTCCTTTTGGTTGCTAGGACATATCGGCAAAGATTGTGGAATTCTCTCAACGTGGGCCGCGTAGTGTTTGCGTGTTATGTGGCAATGGGACAGTTTCGAGTATAACAATCAGACATCCTAATTCATCTGGAGGCACTTGTACTTATGAGGTCCACTGATTCCAATTTCTTGATTTCGACTTGTGTTAAACTAATGAACTCATGTCATTCATATGAGAATATATAATAGTGTTAATAGTATTAGTTAGTGAGGGATTTCTAAAAACAAATACTACCTTCTATTCTTTTTATTTGTTGTTTTGGCTTTATTGACCATTAATCAAATAGATGATGTTTTGGATCTTTTATACATATTTTTCTATTGTTACCCTAATTTAACTAATACATTACACATTTTGGGAGGAAAGTTGTGGAATAAGATGAGTTTTCTCTCTTAAAAGAACATAAAAAAGCTGAAAAGAAAGAAATTAATTAATTTTAAGTTGCTTTAAATAAGGCTAATATTGGCAAGTAAAAATTTCTTAATTTATGTGTTAAAGCACAAAACGACATTTAAAAAGAATAGGAGGGAGTATATGTTATATAATTAAATACAACCGTATGTTAACGAGTAAGCAACAATGGGACCTTGTAATGTAAGCTATCTGTTGCTAAAATATTAGTAAATTTGGTTCCATTTTTCTTGCCCATACGTTAGTAAACAAAATGATCTGTAGCTAAACTGAAGAGATTACATAGATTTGGTCTATCGTTGAATTTACCGAACCTTTGTGATTTTTCCTACTGTCTGGATAAAGGGAAGCACAGCAACATATGGAGCACTTGATTTATGATTTTAACAGATCTTACTTTTTAACAATAAAAATATAAAGTCAAAAGTACGCATTTGTAATTGCTTCATATTTTACGTGTTAAACTTTTCGAAAATGCGTATTTCTTTTTTCTGTAGCATGGTGTTGACTAGATACTGCTTCTCTTTTACAGTTCTGATCTTGTGTTGACCTAATCGGGTTTCTTTCTAAATATTTATTTGTCTAGGGTCTATTTGAAATTCTTTCTTTCACTGGATCATTTAATCCGATCGAGATAGAAGACTCCAAATTCGGGAGATGTGGCACAATGACCATTAGTTTGGCGGGAGCTGATGGTCGTGTAATTGGAGGTTTCATTGGCGGGCACACGATAGCCGCTTCCCCTATAAAGGTACATTTTTCGGTGCCAATGTGTGTCACTTATATATATTTGTATTGCTCAACATTCAAAATCCCCCAAACAATAGTAAATAAGTAAGTAATTAGTAATTACGCATTCGAAAGTCCTTACACAGTTGCAACTAATTTACAAAGGGGGTTAGGATTGAGTGGAAGTCTCAAATGGGATATTGCCTTGTTCATGTGCATTTTATCTTAGGTTTATCTTAAGTTTCACATTTTTTTTATAATATAAATTGGCCTTATAATCAAAGGCATCGGCCATTTTACAAACTTATTAGTCATGTTAACTATCAAAGGCATCGACCAATTTCACCTTTCTTATATTTTTTTTTTCATTTTTATTTCTCAGGTGATTGTTGCTAGTTTTCTACTGGGTGAGACTTACCCTGTCCTAAAACCACCTAAGCAGAAAATGGAAAGCCCATTTGCACCCGATGGGTCGGGCCCAAGTGGTCCTCCAGGCCCAGCTGTCAGTTTCGACAAGCGGGTCATAAGTTTTGGCAATGCCTCACAAGGGCCCAGCCGTGAAAGCCCAAACACCAATTGGGAGCCCACACAAGTTGCAGAAAGGCCCAGAAAATCGACTGCAGACATTAATATATCCTTGCAGGGGTAGCTATTTCAGCATTGCTGCTAACTGTTGTCGGCCGCTAATCGAACCACGGTTAAAAGCAAGACATTTTTATCTGTATTATTCTTTATATATCATTATCAATGTTTAGTATAACTCCAGCTGCTATAGTAGGGTCTTTAGTCTTAAATTAGTTCCACCTCTTGTGTGAAATTTGATGGTTTCTTTAGGTGTCACACATATGGCTTGGCTTGTGTGGTGAAAACTTATTTGCTGATATATTCAGGTCCGTTTCTTTAGAGGATCCAGTGCAAAACAATAAAAGGAGCCATTTGTATTTACATCAAAAAATTTGAGAAGAAAATATTCAATATCACCATGATCAAGAGGGATATTGATTAGAATATATATAATTGTTTGTTTTTAAAGTAAAATAATGTCTTATGTCATTGTGTGAAAATATTAAAAAGGAAAAATTTACTTTAATACTTGAAATACATTTCTTTTTCATTTTCTCTGTTGGTACTTAAAGTTCGTACACTTGTTTTTAAAATCTTAAAAAGTCTTTAAAAATTTCAATTGAATACAATTCTCTTAATCAGAATTGATTCTAGTATTCCAAACATTAATCATCGATTTTTTATCCAAAACTGCTAAAAAATAACTTCGCAGCCCGGTGCGGCTTCTCAATTGGCGGATTTCATCGTATCATACCATATCCAAGCTCTCGTCTTGATCTACCTAACAGTGGCTTCTATCTCATAATGCGAAATCTTGAAATTTGTCAAATCGTTAAAGTTTTCTAATTTGTCAGCTAAAATGTACCTTATAGTTTGGTCGAATGTTACCGGAGATCCCGCCCTTGGATTTTTTTAAAAGTTATAAGCATAAAAAGGATTGGTTGTGCCCCTTTGATTGTCAATCGAGTCTCTCAATCATCGATAATATATTGGTAAAGTTTTCAGTTTTTGGGCAAATCGCGACGATTGAGAATTTGTGAAAAAAATTAAAAAATTAATTGCACCTCACCGCTAATATTTGAAAATTCAAACTAAATACGTGCCTAAAATTTCTTACACTAGGCCCTCATTGGATACAGATTATTGGATACAAATTATTTGGCCGCTTTTGACCTGATATATTGTTTAACTCACATCTAATTCAACTCAACTCTCTTTTAATATTGTCAATATAATTAAATAATATCAATTAATCATCCTTACATATCATATCAACTTTAATTAATTCATTGTTTATCCACTCATATAATTTCAATTGCTCATCAGTTTAAATCACTTCTCTCTAACTTTTATATCAAATCAATATTAATATTATATTTTAAATATTATTCAATACTAACTTCAAATCACACTCAAACATAACTTAATCCTTTTAATATTAACCATGTCAATCAAAATCAAATTAACTTATATCAACCACACCCTTTAACCCCTACTTATATTCAACTTTATTCATTAGTTTAACTCTTGATTACTAATCAAATAAATAACTTGGACTTCGTAAATCTGATAGATTTTTGGACAGTCAGCGCGTGCTTGATACAAATATATATGTTCAAAACGATTTTTTTGTTAATCAAAGTTAATTTTGAAAAAAGTTAGTTATAATTAGTTGTTAGTGAGATTTTGAGTTTATATAAAAATAATATTTAAAATAAAATAATTAAAATTGATTTGATGCAAAAATAAGAGAGACGATCTGGAGTGATGATTAGGTAAGATTATGTGAATGGACGAATGAATTAAAATTGATGTGATGTGTAATAATAATTATTTAATATAAGTTTTTTTCTTGAGAAAAAAGATAGCGAGACACATACAAAGCAAAAGGGCAAAGTCCCATTCAATCTTTTCTGAAACCCCAGCAAAATTTCATCTTTCTTTCTAGTGTGCGATTGTTTCCATCTCTTGATCTGAAACCATCATGACCAAACAACAAGCAAACTGGTCTCCTTACGACAACAATGGAGGGTAAGCTTACCCTTTAGCCCTAATTCGAATTTTTGGACCAATTAGATCTCCATATGAATACTGACTGATGCGCGCGTGTTGTGCAGGACGTGCGTCGCGATTGCCGGAGCTGACTACTGTGTGATTGCAGCCGACACTCGAATGTCCACTGGATACAGTATTCTCACTCGCGACTACTCCAAGATTAGTCAGCTGTATGTATATTTTTATGTGTTTTGGTGTGTGTTTCGTTCTGATTGTCTGATGTTCTGCGATTTTTTTTGTTCTTTCTTTGTTACGAGTTTGAATGTTTGGAAAAAGCGCACCTTTTGGTGAATCGGGTGTTTGAAGTGATTGACGCTGTATGCTGCTGACTGAACAAACAAATAGTTGAATGGAAAATTGCTTTGACGCAATCATCTTGTTTAAAGTGTATAGAAAAGTGTAGTTTTATATGCTAGGTGAATGAGAGAGGAAAAGACTCATCTTTTCACCATTTAAGTAAGAAAATATTTATGTTTTGCATTCTTTTGGAGCATAAGTTCATGTACCAAAAGGACAATAGCTTGTCGTAAGCTACGTGGATGAGCATTAAGATCTTAGCATGGATGAGTATTAAGATCTTAGCATTGTTTAAATTGGTGACTTGGTTATATTTTTTTGGCCAATAAAGTATTTGAAAAATCAGCTTTTATTTGAATAACTTCTTCTTGCGAACCGAACTTAAATTTGAGACTCATGAGAATCATCTTGTTAGGGAATATTCAAATTCAAATTTTCTCTAAATTGCAAAATTGCAATTTTCTCTAAATGTCATGCATGTTGTTTCTTTATTTGATTAATTATGTTGTCTTTGGGGATTCTATGGTGTGGATACAAATGTGACCTGACCTATTACTATGTATTTTGGACATTGTAGAGCCGACAAATCCGTGATGGCGTCTTCAGGTTTTCAGGCTGATGTTAAAGCTCTGCAAAAGGTCTTGGCTGCCAGACACTTGGTGAGTTCTTGAATATGTGATACCGAAGTTATGATTAACTATTAGTGTATTCTTTATCCTCTCTGTATCTTACTATATTTGCCTCTTTGTGTGCATAACATGCGTGTTATGTGTGAGTATGGAAATCAAATTGGCAATCAAATGTTTGCTTAGAGTGAATTGTAGCTGTTTCCTCATTGAAATATATAATTCTTCACCTTCATGGACTAAACTACAAAGACTGATTGTTGTAGTATTGAGGTTTTACATAATTTAGACTTTTCTTGTCGTTAATAGTTGATGTTCCTTCTCTTTAATCTGAAAATTCTTTGCATTTTTTCCTGCGCTTTTCAAGTTGTTCTAAAACTAATTCCGACTGATGAAAATTGCAGTTAGAATATTGAACGATCCTATATACAGCATACCTTATGTAATTCTTCATATATATCGTCATGGTAATTCCAAATTTTGAATTATCATTTCTCAGAACTGTTGCTTAAAAACTTAATTTTTGTGTTTGATTTCAAGATTTACCAGCACCAACATAACAAGCAAATGAGCTGCCCAGCCATGGCTCAACTGCTGTCTAACACCCTGTACTACAAACGTTTCTTCCCATATTATGCTTTTAATGTCCTGGGTGGCCTTGACAGTGAGGGTAAGACTGTCAGTTACTTCATTTGGAAATACTATTTCAAATCTTTCATTCTTTCGTCTAGTTAATTCATCTCTCTCTCTCTCTCTCTCTCCTTGAATTCCTACAGGAAAAGGCTGTGTCTTTACATATGATGCTGTTGGATCTTATGAGAGGGTGGGGTACAGTGCCCAAGGTTCTGGTGCTACTCTTATCACGCCATTCTTGGACAACCAGCTCAAGTCTCCAAGTCCTCTATTATTGCCTGCCAAGGTTTGTCTTGACCAAGCTCTTTTTCTATTTATTTCTGCATTCCCCTATTCATTTAATTAAAGAATAGCTGAACGAACGGTTATTAACATTGCAGGATGCGGTGACTCCACTTTCTGAATCAGAAGCCATCGACTTGGTGAAAACTTGTTTTGCATCAGCTACAGAAAGAGATATATACACGGTAAGATTGTGTTCTCTATATTTCTATGGGAACAACCTAATATGACCCAAGTGTTAGAGAAGAAAAGGGTATTCGTTTTGTTTGTTGAATTTAGCCCCCCTGTGGAATTTGTCGTCAAGTATTGACCTGCAATCAATTTTTAACATTTTGAATTTGATTTTAAAGGGAAAACTAGAACAACTAGACATTTCAGTGTTTTATGTTAAATTGGTTCGAGTGATATGGCAAGCTTATCCTTGCATGCGCAGAAAAGTGTGTGTGTTGCTACAATGTGAATGATAGGTTCATTCAAGATGCTGACCATTGTATTTGTCCCGTCACGCATTTGCATTTGCCACCTGACATGCTTTAATTGGTGATGCTACCTCCTCTCAATAAAAGAGTTCCGACTAGAAATGAGTACTGCATGACTAGATAAAAGATATGTTCATTATCAATCTCAGAAACTAGGCTTGTATGTTGCTATTGATTGACATCATACGTGTTATCTCCAAGTCCAACTGTGCAAACCCGTTATATATTGGGGGTTTTGGTTAATGTGCTATATCGCTATCACAATAGGAAATGGGGTTCAAATTACATAATATATCTTGAATTTTAGTCTAATTTACAATGCATTAGCCATCTTTCAGACTTTCAGTATTATAAATGCCTCATGCTTCATTGGTCAGAGATAGTTTGTAGTAATCATCCCTGCAAAATGAAGCTATTTTCTATAAATTAGCTATACTAGCATTAGTTTTGTCGAATGTTCAAGTTTGTGGCCCCACCTCATTACATCCTATTGTGTTTGTTGCAGGGAGACAAGCTAGAAGTACTCGTACTGAACGCCAGTGGTATACGCCGTGAGTTCATGGAGCTTAGGAAAGACTAATTTCAAACATTTGGCTTCTTTTGCTCCATCTATTTATTTATATCATGAATTGGGAGATGATGAACCAGTTTGTATTTTGTTGTCTTAGAGCACTTCAAAAGTTCAACTGCCCTTGTTACCTCCAATTTGAATTAACAACTGCTTGTGTTTTAACTTTATTGGGTTATTTAACTAGTAACTATTCCAGTGCCTGTGGGACATGACACATATTTACTGGAAATTTTATCATTAATGAATGTTTGAATTGTCATATATATGCACTTTTACAACCCGGTTCTAGTTTTGAACCAAAATTTAGGTGAGAAGTAGTCCAATAATGGGCATATGATTCAATTGCACTAAAAAAGACCGTCTATTTTTTATAGTTACAAGTCAAAATATATTTCCAATGGCAATAAGTTTTTCATATATTACAATTTTGATCATAGTTACTATATGTAAGATGAATAAAACTATTACCATCTTTACATTAGCTTATCAATTTATTTTTTTACATGCAGTAAGATGTCCATTCGAAAATTGTTATGGAATGATTTAGTTCACGTATCATATATAAAACATAAAGTACAAAAAAAAAAAAGTTATAAAATTTTAATAATAAGGTAAAGACAAATTTATAGTTATTGATAAATGAAATATATATAGGAAAAGGATATAATATATGCTAATTTAGGAAAAGAATAGGTAAAATAGTTTATGATAGTATTCAAACCTAGTTGGTAATATCCAAAGTTGTATATGTAGCAATATGAAACATGATATTTTACCAACAAATAAGCATACAAAGAGTGTCCTGAACCTGCCACTTAAGTTCTACATAGTAACAATAGGTTTCTGCTTACAGCTTACGGCAGTAGGCAAAATTCATGACTTTCACAAGCTAGCAACTATTGGTCTTCTGTATGTAAATACGTATATAAACACATGATACAAAGAAAACAAGAGAGATTATAAATTCTTACCAAGTTCAAAACATTTCTTATGTTTGAATTATTTTTTGTAATGTAATAACCACACATAGATATAGCAGTTTTGGGATAAAAAAAGTAGGGTGTGTTTGATAAATCTAACTAAAATGCTAGATGGTTTATAAGAGAATTTCTCTTATAATTGATCTTAAAAATGATGGCTGAAAAACTAGCTTATGTAGTAAAACTAGTACGTATTAAATCAATGAAGGAATGTTGATTGGTATAAAAATAATTTTGAATATTTATAATTACTTTCTTTTATTTTATGTTATATAATAATTTAATATATGATTTATATGTTTATTTCACTCGTTATAAAATAGTTGTCATTTTAGATCTTGTTTATAATTAAAGATAATGAAAATTTAACATATTCAAATATTATCAATAAATAATACCCACAGGCTACTTCTCTCTCTATATCTTCTATTACTCATACATTGTTACAATATATTATTTTTATTTTTAAATAAGTTAGGCTAAAGTTGAAAAATTGCTGCAAATACTATAGCAAACACTTAATTGAAAAAGATTGTAATATATATTATTTTATTTAAAGTTAAAAAAATTATTAATTTTTAAATGCATCAATCTATTAATTTATATGAGATTTGTTATGATATTGTGAATCGCAGTAGGAATTTTTAAAAAATTGGTTTGGTGCAATTATTGATAAAACCAAAGGACATTTTCGAAGTCCTTGGATAGGATCGTTACGAAATGAATAAAAAATCGTAGGGATTTGTTAGTAATGTTGAGATGTCAATTCTATTATATCAATAAGATTTTTGCAATCGATTTCTAAATTTATTTTGTACTTCTATTCTGCAATGTTCTTATGCACATTTCGGTTTACATATGACTGGATATCCAACAAAACAGGAGAATACATGATTTTATATTAAGGTAAAGATTGATTTGTTATTAAAGATAAACTAGTGCAATACCCTACACGGGTAATTGATAAAAATATGGTTTGATCAATAAAATATGTAGAATTACAAATTTATATAATTAGTCGGAAAAATAAAAATGTTAAACAATTAACAAAGTACTAACAAAATTTAAAATGTTATTTTAAATTTTGAAAAACTTGTTTATATACAAAATTAACAATTTTAGTTATAATATTGTCATTGTTGTTGCAACAACAATCATATCAATATTAAGAAAGTGTTGCTCATGGGGTTAGTAGAATAGAATGTTATTTAATGAAGATGTAAAAAAAAGAAGTAACAGAAAAAATTAGCAATTTTAACATATAAAATTCATATAAATCACCTCAATGCAAAACATGAGAATTGGAACAAATGACTAAAAAAAGGTTACCATGCAGGTTAATGTTTACTAATCCTAAAATATTAGATTAAATAATAAATTGTACGCCATCACCAAACAGGCATGGATAGGAATAAAAAATTCGCTTGAATAGATGTATATATTTTATAATTTTTACCATTAATTAATGTTGAACAAAGAAGAGAAAATTGAATTATGATTTCTGGAAGTGAGATATTATGCAAATATATATATATATATATATATATTATAATGTTAAGCAAAAACTGAAAAGCAATTAATTTTAATATATATATATATATATATATATATATATATTATAATATCAAGTAAAAATATATTATAATTTTGAAGGGGACCAGATTAAGCAAAAATATATTATATTAAGCAATCCGATTTGTTTTTGTCACATCGATTACGGCAAAGATTAAACAAAAATATATTATAATATTAAGCAAAAAATTCTATTTACACGGCATATAAGAATAAAAATCCTATCTATTTTGGAGTTGGAGGGAATTGGACTAACAAAAATCCTATTTATTAAGTATTTTAATTTAAACAATTAGAGAATGTAATTATAGTATGTCCGAACCTATTTATTTTAGAATATAATTGTATTAATTTTTATACGAACCAAAATCAGAAGCATGTAATGTTGCCAAGTAAGCTTCCGAAAAGTACGAGCTAGTCATTTAAGCTCAGTGCATTTTGAAATTATATGAAGGGGGATAGTTAAATTTCTTTTGATATTTTGGAAAACTGGTTTATAATTTTTGGAAAACTAAAACAGTTGAGTTATTGATATAAATAAAGTGATTATAAACTAATCCTCTTGATCAAATAATTTTTGAAGATACGATAAAATATATTTTGGTATATCGTTGATTACCAAATGAATGGTATATGGTCGAATACCAAATGAATAAAAAATCATCGTGATTTGTTATTAGTGTTGATAAATAAGATTCCATTGTAACATTGTGATAAATATAATAATAAAATTTTTATAATTTATTTTTATTTTTTATTTTGTAATTATATTTATAATTTTATCGTGCATATTCAAATAATATTTTCTAATATTATTTGTCTCCTTCCACTTTCTATTTGTTCGAATATGTAAATAAATCGCGAATACGATCCAAGTAATAAAAGCCCAAGTTTCCTTTGGGTCCCAACTCCAATAGGATCATCACGCTTCATTAGCCCATACTGCTCCTGAAAGAATTCCTTTGGATACCATGAGACGGGCCTTGGAAAGTTTTAATATAAGCAGGAGGGATTCGCAGATCTTCCAGACGTAGAGCACGCAAGGCTTTGAATCCAAATACATTTCCTACAATGGAAGTAAACATGTTAGTAACAGAACCTTCTTCAAAAAGGTCTAAGGGGTAAGCTACATAACAGATATATTGATCTGTTTCTCCAGGAACGGGCTCGATGTGGTGGCACCGTCCTTTGTAACGATCAAGGCTGGTAAGTCCATCGGTCCACACAGTTGTCCATGTACCAGTAGAAGATTCGGCAGCTACTGCAGCCCCCGCCTCTTCGGGCTAAAAAAAATGAAAAACTTTCTCAAGATGTTTACTCATTCACTTGAAATTTTCAAAATAGTTCGGTTGAGCTTGCAAATCCACTTATTGAATAAGTAAAGAGTTGGATTGGATTCGATTGGATGGCACCTACTCCCCTATAGCTATAGTAGGGGAGTGCAATCACTTCCATATAGTAGGGGAGTGATAGGGCCTAAATAGGCCCCCTGGGGCGAAAGGTTTTGAACCTTCGACTGTACGGGACCAAAGCCCGCCGCCTTACCACTCGGCCACGAACCTATATTTGTTCAATGGATACAAGCGGCTCATGGTAAAACTTCATATGGGTTTGATCTACTTTTATCTTCAACAAGTGGTCCAACATTCAATGCGGGTCTTTCAATAGGATTCGCGGGCATGTCATGCCCTGGTAAGGTTCTTTGCTCTGCATCGAATTAAACCACATGCTCCACCGCTTGTGCGGGCCCCCGTCAATTCCTTTGAGTTTCATTCTTGCGAACGTGTTATTACTCATTTTTGTACTTGCTGTTTTATTTTCCAATTATTTCTTCAATTAGGAAAACGAAAGAAAAGAAATAAGAATATATTCAATAAACGTTTTTTAAATACATATTGTATGGTTGGTTATCAAAAGAATAAGAAATTGCAGCGATTCGTAATTAATATGAAGAACCTAATTTTTATTGCGATAATTATCATAGAATACTTTTCAAAATTGATACCATTTTATTTATATAGACGTGCTATTAACCCGACTGCATCATTTACAGTAGGTAGATATAATTTAATTTTTATCAGTTTTATAGATATTAAAGTAACTTTTTTACTATATTTCCTTTAATAGTTAGTTAATTTGTTTAATTATAAAGTCAAAATTACTATTTTAGAATATTCCATCAACCTCTTTTAATATCTAGTAAACTTAGTTGATAAGTGAGTTGAAATTAATAGTTTTTTATTTTTAAAAGCTACTAGAGAAACTTATGAGATAAGCTTCAATTTTTTTTAAGGCTATGTTTGATAAACCTCATAAGCTAGATTCTAGAATTTTGAGCTTATAGCTAATAGTTTATTAATTATGATAAAAGTGTTTGATAAAATTAGCTGATAAGCTAGCTGAAATAAAATTTCATTGGTCTTATTTGAAAAACTACCTAACGAGACTTATGAGATAAGCTCAAGATTTTTGAAAAAACGCGTCCTAACGAACCAAACTTATTTGAATACAAAAAGCGTATAAACTAATCAAATAAACTATAAGCTAACTTATATACTTACCAAACATAGCTTAAATAGTTTATCCTACCAAACTAAACTTATTAAATAAGAAAAACTTGTAAGCTAGTTCAATAAATCATAAGATATATTACTTATCAATCAGACTCTTAAATATTCAGGTGAGATGCACTTTTCTGTAACACAAATCATTTTAAGAATGCCATATATAAAACTATTGAACATTTGCAATATTTTTTAATAGAAAAAAGAGATAAAACATCGACATGCAAAATGGGGGTATTTCAAAATCATATTTCGATTTATACTTCATTCTATTGAATGATTAACATGTGTATAATTGTGATGATACATTCATCAAATTAAAGGAAAACCTTTAACTGACACATGGTTTTAAAATATAAAATCTCACCCCAAATATGGGAAAATTATTCCATTTTAAAATCATGTTCAATTTCTGCTTTTGGATGATTAACAAGTGTAATTGTTATATTCAGGGGCGAAGCCAGAAATTTTGGTTGCTGGGGTCGGCCATAAATCCGCCCCTGCTGTCGGGGTCTTATTAATTTTTTAATGGGGTCTTACACGGTGAAATTTTGTTACGTACAAGTGGTTCAACGCAAAGCGTCGGTGTCGAACGACCCCAGCCACTGAACGTAGCTTCGCCACTGGTTATATTATCATCTACACTAGTGATTCATTCAATAAAATAAAGAAAATATGAATTATAATATGATTTTGAAAGAGAAAATCTGATACAAATAGTCGTTTTGTTCAACTTCTTTTCAAACAAATTTTAAAACTTTTTGAAATAAATAAATAAATAAATAAATTGCCAAATAAAATCCTTTTATTTGTCCACCATTTGTTGAGGATAAATTGACGAACAACAAGTCAACAACAGCTCGTCCCCTTAATTCGCTTCACCATGGAAACAAACAAATATTACAAACTCTCTCTCTCTCTCTCTCAAATCTCCCACTCCAAATAAATTCCATTTCCCTTCTGTTGCTACTGACAAAAACTACAGCAAACCTCCTCGTCTCACCACTTTCTCGTTTCTCTTCTCTCTATCCCTCGCACACAGTACACATATAGAGAGAGAAACTGAAGAAAAATCCAAAAAAACAAGAAACCCACAAGAAAAAAGTAATCTTTGTGCCAAGAATAAGCGAAGAACAAGAAAATGCTGCCATTTAGGACACTTCAAGAAGCAGAGCTTTTTCTAGGTAGAAATCTGACATTTGCAGAGGAGTTATGGTTCAAATACTCTGCCCAAAAATCGGATTATTTTCTGTACTGCCACAACACGATTTTCCTGTTCATTTTCTACACGGTGCTGCCATTGCCGTACGTGGCTTTGGAGCTCACGCGCTCCCAAAGGATCGATAAGTACAAAATCCAGCCAAAGACCAAGAACTCGCTTTCGGATATGCTCGATTGCTACATAAAAGTTCTCAAGACGTTTGTTGTTGCTGTTGTGCCCCTGCAAATCTTTTCTTTTCCCGTCATTCAGGTATATGGTTGAATGTGCTTGTGTTTGTCTTAAAGATTTGTTCTTTTTGGCTGCATTTGCTTTGGGATTTTAGAAAATGGGTGTTTTTTGGGGAAAAAAATAATGTGTTCGTATGTTTCGTGTTCTATGTTATGTGGGTTGATAGGATTGGACACGTATTGTGCAGCTCTGTTATTAAGATTGGTATGATAAGATAAAGGTTGTGTCTTTCGTCTTGTGGGACATTCTTTTTAACCTTTGTATGAATTCTTGGTTGATTGAATATGTTTGTGTTTGTCTCAAGCTTACTTTTTTGTTGGTGCATGTGAGTTGGGATTATAGAAAATGGATGACTTCAGAGAAAATATAATATGATCATGTGTTCCGTGTTCTTTGTTATGTGGGTTGGTACGCTGGATCACGCATTTTGCAGCTCATGTATTTGGGATTGATATTATGAAATAAAGATTGTGTTTTTTTGTCTTGTGGACCTTTTTTAGTTAACGTTTACATGGATTCTTGGTTGAGATCAGTCAAGGTTAAAAGGCCAAAAGGGTAAGGATTTTGGAAAATTTNNNCATTGAACTTGAATGCATAACCATGAAGTTGTGAACCAAAGCTCATCCATTTCTTGAAATATAACACGGCATGCTCTGTTTTTCATGGTTCTAGCTTGTTTTATTCTCTTGTCTTGTTTAAATCCTTAAATTAATAATAATTTTCTGATGCTCATGTTCATATAATATCCAAATTCTTGCAGATGATTGGAATCAGAACAAGTTTGCCACTACCGTCAGGCTCCGAACTTTTCTGGCAAATATTGACATACTTTTTAGTCGAGGACTATGCGAATTATTGGATGCACAGATTTCTACATAAAAAATGGGGCTACGAAAATATCCACCGAGTCCACCACGAGTACACGGCCCCAATTGGGTTTGCAGCCCCTTACGCTCATTGGGCCGAGGTCATAACCCTGGGCTTGGCCTCATTTCTTGGCCCAGTTATTGCTCCAGGGCATATGGTCACTTTCTGGCTATGGATGATTGTGAGGCAAATGGAAGCCGTCGAGACTCACAGTGGGTAAGCATTATGAACACCGAATATCCGTCATTTTTCTCATTTTGTATAAATGAATCGGCACGTTGTAAGTTTTAAGCGTTTTGGGAAACATTTTGGATAAAGTTACTTACTTTGAAGTTTTTCAAATGTTAGTTACAACTCACAACTTACAAGTAGGCTTTGGTTCAGCTTCTACACACAATACAATACTTCTATATTGAAATTCATTCTACAATTACGAAAATATTTGTTGCTATTTTTTCTAATTTTTATCCGTTTTTTCAGGTATGACTTCCCGTGGAGTCCTTTGAAGTACATTCCGTTTTATGGTGGGGCCGTTTTCCATGACTACCATCACTACGTGGGAGGGAAAAGCCAAAGTAACTTTGCGTCGGTTTTTACATACTGTGATTACATCTATAGGACAGACAAGGTTTGTGATTTTCTTTTCTTTTATTTGCTTTCGCTTTTACCATTCTTCGAGGTTATTTCAAGAACCTTTTAATGAATGAGTGCTCTTTTGTTGTCTAGGGATATCGGTACAAGAAAGAAGTTTTCGACAAGGTAACAGCTAGACTTTTTTCATCGAAAATGATATAGTATGAATGCTATGTATGTAGTGTGCATTCTGCATTTGTTGTTAATATAATGTTGAATAATGTGATCCAAAAATTGGAAATAAACTAGTCTGCAGAAGCCATGTAAATGAAGTGACTCAGTTAGGACAAACAATAAAACATAAACTTTGTGTTACTCTCAGGACTGTTTAATGGTTTGGATCATGAATTCACGATATAATTCATTTCGAATCGCTTATTCTTTATTCTTCTTCTTGTTTTTCAGACAAAGGAAAAAACTGACCTGAAGCAAGAGTGAGTGAGTGCAGAGAGTTTCCAGGCTGAATCTACACAAGAGTCTAAGTAGAGGGCCAGGAGTGTAACTAAATGAACAATAATTTTTTTTTTTTTTCATTTTTCTTTCATTTTTAGGCTAGAGTCCAATGTCTGGAAAAATCTACATTGGTCTGTTCTATACTAACTATAATGTTACATTTCACTCTTGATTTGGACCACTTTTTTAGTAGAGATGTAAATAGCAGTATGAATGTTGTTGCAAGAAATGATGTCATCGGTAAAACGTGTTGATTATGTTTTGATATGTCTGTGTTTGTTGAAGGTTTACTGGAGATGTATTTTGAATATAGTTCCATGGCTACAATCACTTGGTTATCAATATCATGACATTTCTCACTCATTTTTGTTCAAAATAATTACAATGGATCGACCCGTCTAATTATCAAGTTGTCTCACACAAAATTTTGTGTTTCGCAGTTTATGTTATCATTTAAACTGCATGAACTTTGGCACCTGGATCACGTTTCAACTTGTTGCAGCTAATTTATACGCATGCATTGTACAATTTCACTAATTTGTACATGTGGCATTGTGGCAAAAGATAGTTGACTAAACTTCTGAGCAATGAACTCAACAATGCGATTGCATCCATCAAGCAATTTGAAATTTGATCTTAAAAGTGTATAAAAGAGACACTAATTAAACCACATGGCATTAGAAAATTAACGAACCTTTTTCAAGCAACAAGCCCGTCTAGCTCAGTTGGTAGAGCGCAAGGCTCTTAACCTTGTGGTCGTGGGTTCGAGCCCCACGGTGGGCGATTTTTTGATTTTTTTTTATCATCTTTTAGTAGCTGCCTTTTTACATACTTTCCACCGTTATTAGGTCACAAAATTTATTCAGTATAATAATGCTTCTAGTTAAGATGAAATTGTTAATTAGTTCTTGAAATTTTAATTTTTTACTTTTGCTAGATATA
>BKCP01007515.1:1921762-1959460 GCA_008636005.1 Striga asiatica
TTAAATATAATATAATTATATTTTTAATTATTCTATTATATAATAGTTTTTATTAAAACTAATCAATTATAATTCATATTAAATGATATATGGAAGTTCAATAAGTATAAAAAATAAGATTGCAAAAATTTTTTTCTTAAACTTTTTATTGGTATTAAGTATTTTTTAATAAGCTAATTTGGCTTTAGTGGTATAACCAAACTTCTTAAAATTTTATAAATAATAATAATAATAATAATAATAATAATAATAATAGGTCGTGATCCGTTAAATATATAAAAACTATATTATCTATTTCACTGTATGCAACTAATATAGTGATGAAATTGAATACTTTTATAATCATTTTTATTAATATTAAAATTTTTAAAATGCGACACTATATATTATCTAAAATAATATGTTTATTACAAAAATTATATTAAAGAAAAGGTCTAAAACTGAAAAGTTTTATAGATACATTCGAAATAACATGTAGTAATCCCAAAATGATAATTTCCATCACACCCCCACCAAGTGGATGAATAATCATATTCATATGATATTAAAGATTCGAGCCCTTCCTGACCCTACAATCCTTATTAACAAACCTATGATTGACTCGGGATAAAACCTTAATCCACTCAAAATCCAATCAACAACCACAAACAAACGAGGCCTCAAATAAGCACATATAATGACAACACGGGCAATATTGTAATTTCTGCCTTGTAACTCAGGGCCTGTGGCAAAACAGGACAACTTCTTTTCAATTTTGCAAAAATGCCCTGGAACTTATTAAAACGTGGAACCCGTGCCCAATTTTAGATTTGGTAAATTAAAATGACCGGTAAGTACTGACTCGATATTTTTTAGCCAACGTGGATGCTTGCGTGTCTGGAACCTCAATATAATCGACATAACATTCATTTTCAGCCCCAAATCAAATCCTTAAAAACCTAAATCGATTCAGAAACCCTAACATTTTCCTTTTCAATCGATCGAAATTGATGTCTGAGATTACTGGACATGTCGATTATCCTTGCGGGTAGTCAAACTTCATGGAAGTATCCCAACTGTGGAAGAAGATTTTTCTCCTGTTCTAACAGGAATGTAGTAAGTTTCGATTTTTTTCCCCAATTGTTCTAACATTTCTCAATTTTTCTGTTCAAGATATTATTTTTATGTCTTTGACAGAGGAAAGGATGTAACCACTTTAATTGGGCTGAGCCATCTATGTGTCATCGGTCTCAACAAATTATCTCAGGCTTACTGAACAGAGTGAATGAAAAAAAGAAATGAAATCAAAATGATGCAAGTGGAAATTGAGAAGATGCAAGTCGAAATTACTAAGCTTTCTAATTTGATCGAAAAAAACAAGATTCTGAAAGCACAAGTCAACAATTTGAAAAAAGCGAAGAAAAGGTCAAAAATGTAATTGTTGTTGGTACTTCTTATTTTCACTTTGTTGTTCTGCACTGGGGATAGAATGCCCCAAGGGACATGCATGAAAATGTTGGTTTGATGTGTAATGCTAGTAGTTGTAGTACTTATTTTAGGGTGTAATGGCTGTAGTACTTATTAAAGTTATGTTGGTTTGATGTGTACTACTTATTTTAGGGACATGCACTGTAATGGTTTAATGTGTGATGTTGAGTTTTGGATATCTTAAGTTATTGTAAGAGATATTGAACCAATGTATTCATGTGTTTCAAGTTTAATGGAATGTAAAGGCTCTGTTGAATTTAACTTGTGTATTGTTATGTTTGTGTTTGATGTGTACTACTAAATTTTAAACCTATTGTAATTATGCTGTCACAATTACTTAACCATGTAAATAAATACACAAGAGCATTTTAAAAAGCAATAATTCTCATTCTCATTCATTGCCAAATACAAAAGGTTCAAAAGATACCAGTTATTGGCAATACAAAGAGTTCAAAACAAAAACCAACAATTGTCAATACAAAGACTTCACAAACACCAAAACCAGCTACTGCCAACAAAATCCACAATCTAAATCCACAATAAACACCAACAAGATCTGCCATTAAGTTCTCAAAAACAACAACCTGCTATTGCCAACCACCTATTACCAACAAAATCCAAAACCTAAACATCAACATAAAAACTACACAGGATCATTTTTTGCCTTGTCTTGCCGGTTGAGTACCATGAATTGCTTGCCCTGGTCAACCACCACTACTGAAGCTGCAGAGACTGATGTTATGCTACTTCCTGCAGAGAATAATGGTCTTTCTCCAGTGAAAGCTGCAGGCCCTCTGATAATAGGTCCATGTGTAGCTCTTGATGGTTGTGGCATGTTGGTACCCATTAGTTGATCATACATTGATGGGTCTGGCACATGTGGCTGTGGAGTTGGCATAAACCGAGTCGGGGATTGTTGAGTGGGGATCTCTTGTGTGAAAACTGTTGGGTTCAAGGAGCTTGCTTGTTGGTTGAGGGAGTTGTTAACACATACCTGCTGAAGTAACAAATTACCAAGTTATTAAAATTTTATGATTATTTTCAATTAAAACAATATTAAAGACACTTACAGTCATTTAGGTCCTTTTTCCTTTTTCTACATGTAGCTGAATTATGTCCTGAAGTGCCACATTTCATGCAATTGAGAGATGTTTGCTGCCTCCTCATTCTGGTAAGATTTTTTGCTCTGAGCTTTGTTTTGTGTTTAGAAGAAGGCTCATCTGCCTCTCTTCTCCTTGCTTTTAGTGGTCTTCCTGCACCTCTTCCAAAGTTTGGTGGCATTGGGGGTACAAAATTTTGAGTGCCCCACAGAGCAACACCATTGATTGGATATATGGTGTGTTGGTATGCATTTAAGTACTTTTCAACCGTGTAACACTCAGACACAAAGTCCTCAATAGAACCCTTCTGATAAAAAACAACACTAAGTGCATGGTTGCAAGGTATACCTGACAATGACCATGATGTACAAGATTTGTAAATCAAATTCACACAGAATTGAGCACCATTGCTGCATCTGACTTCAAAGTGCCAATCATCTGCTTTCACTGGATAACAGTCAGCCACACCATTTGTATGCTTCTCAACAATCTCTAATATTCTAGGACATAGAATCCCCTTCCATTTTCTTGCTCTATCCCTATTTTTTTTGCATTCTTTCCATCAAATAACCTCTGAGCCATTCACACATTGTTATTATTGGCTCCTCCCTAGCTTCCAATATATTGGAATTGAAGGTCTCACAACAATTGTTCAGCAACATATCACACTTCACATCTTCCTTAAAATGGGACCTTGACCACTGCTCTGGTGGTTTATCAGGTAACCACTCTCATGCAGCTTCATTTAAGTCCCTCAGCTGGGAAATTTTTTTGGCTAAACTCAACCTTAGTTGTTGACATGGCAGCACTCCACAATGCATTTTTGAAAGCTAGCCCTCTAAACCCAGCATTTTGGAAATTATTGCACAAGTGTCTAACACAATGCCTATGTTCAGCTAAAGGAAAGACATCTGCAACTGCTTGAATAAGTCCTTTCTGTTTGTCAGACATGATAATGAAGCCATTGCCCAACCCTATACACAAATCACTCTTCAGAATTGTCAAAAACCAGCCCCATGTTTCAGTGGTCTCACCACTCACAACAACAAATGAGATAGGAAACAAATTGTTATAAAGGTCTACACTCACTGCTGTTAATAAGATACCTTTGTGTGGACCCTTTAGGTGACATCCATCTATTACTATTATGTGTCTGCAGTCTGCCAAAAACCTTTTTTTCAATACATCAAAGCAGATGTACAACCTATTAAACCTATTATCCCCATTAACATCATCACCTGTTCCCAAAACAATAGTGGATCCAGGGTTAGATCTTCTCAACTCCTCAGTATAATCCCACAGTTTAGAATACTGCTCATCTGAAGAACCCAGCAAAATTTTAAGAGCTCTTCTCTTCACTCTATAAGCTTGGTCTCTAAAAACACTGCATCTAAGTTGCTCCACAGTATCCTTTCTCCACCCTTTGACACTTCTGTTGGGATCAGACTTAAACTGTGACAAATACTTCTCAGTGAGCCAATTAGTCCTCACATTCTTAACTTTGAATGTAGTGGGACATGTGTGCTGCTCATGAATGTCTTTAATAAAGAAACTCTCTTCATTCTTAACTTTTAAAAGATGCAACTTGAAGGGACAACTTTCCTCATAACACCTCACACACACTCTGCATGGATCACTTTTAGTGATCCTGACACTCCTCTTATAAGCCACACCATAAGATTGCATAGTCTTCTTGAATTCATTCCTGCTACTAAATAACATACCCAATTTAAAAATTGGGTCATAGACAGTAGCAGGATTAAAGATGGGTATGCTCTCTTCTTCTCCATCATCTGCTTCATTGAATTGAGGCTCATTATGAACTACATCTTCTTCATTGAAATCACTATCATCTGCATCTGGGATTTCATCAACAAATCTATCAAATATCCTATCATCATTACTACATTCTTCTTCCATCCCATAATCATTGTCATGCGAATCATCAGACACCTCATCACCTATTTCTCCCTCATTTTGAGTCATTTCATCAACCTCATCATCAATCATTTCATTAACAAATGCATCCACAGAATCTTCCCCACCCATAACTTCTTTTTCACCCTCATCTCCTTTTTCAACAACAACATCACACTTCACATCAACATATATATCTATCTGTTTTAGACCAACATGTTTAATAAACCAAGACTTCACTACTTCATCAGTGTTTAATGCCCTAAAACAATTATTCAGCAACATGTAATGTTAGAGTAGAATACCCGGCATTCCAATCAGATTGGATATATTCTACTTGTAAATACAATCTATTGGAATTATATTAATGAATAGGCATTAATTTATCTTATGTATTAGCATTTATCCTATATTTGCACATATGATAAAGTCCCTAGATCACTTATAGCTATGAGGTATGGTTGCGCATAGAGATGGTGATCATGGAACATATCTTAAAAGCTGTGAGCTTAAAAATAGTTCCAAGTCATTGGATATTTCGAGATGGGATATCGAATAATTCGGAAAGACTTGTACATATGATGAATGCTTGATGGTCAAGATGTTGCATTCCATCAACATTAGCGTGGGACGCAAGTTCATATATGTAGGTGTTTGTTAGAGAACAAGTTCACTGAACATGACCGTATGAAAATTCTTAATGTAAGTTTTTCTATCGAATAAGAATTTTCATGTTACAATAGTACATGATTGATCCTATGACTTGAGGCACGATGGTAATCTTGTGCATGTTATACTTTACTTTGATTTATCCTTTTGGTTGCTAGCACAATCGTATAAAGGGATATTTTGGGTATTGTATTAATATGTATGAAGGTTTGTCAGTGGCTAACAAAGGATTCGACACTTATGTGATAAGTGAATTTTCTATGTGTTTCATTATTTGTAATTCAAAATCCTTGCCCAAGACGGGATGAATAGAGATTCATACACGAATTACTAAACTTGAAATGGAATCATAGTTATTAAATCAATTGGGTTTCGACTTATAAAATCATACCCAAGATTTAATCGGGAAATTGGATGTCGAAAGGATTTTACATGTATGGACTTGTAATCGAAAAGGTTTACTCACTATTCACTTAATATTAGATTCATGCTACTTGCTAGATGTTCCCATGATATGTGGGTTCTTGAAATTAAGGAGTTAATTTCATGAATAAGAATTAATAAGATTAATTCAAATTACAAAAGGTTGTAAACCCACTACTAGTATTAATAGTGAACCTAAAAGGTCACACCCAATTTTGAATGTAGATCATTTGAAATTAGTATTTCTAAAGAGTTAGAATTGATTGATAAGTATTAATTAAATAATTTGATTATTTAATTAATTCTAATTTTGATTAGATATCAATTAAAGGAATATACTAAATTAATCGATTTGATTGATTAATTATATTTTGGATATTAATTCGGTAATTAATGGAATTACGAAATTAATAGTTGGATTTTAAAATTAGATTTTAAAATTCAAATCCATATTATAATATGATTATAATAAAAGGAGATTTTATAAATATGTGAAATAATATATTTTGATCATAATATTTAATCTTTAATTTGATTAAAGATTATAATAATAAATACAATATTATTAGATGGGATCTATGATATTTTTTATTAAAATCATTTTAGATCTAGATGCCATCTAATTTGAATAAAATAATGATTTTAAAAATACAATATGACATCTTGTGATCTAAATGTTTTAGTATATTCTAAATGTTTTAGTATAAATAGGTGTACATATGTGATGTACAAATCACACACTTGTATTAACAAGAAAAATTGAGAAAGAAAAATCACAAGAGTTGTGAATCAAGAAGTGTTCTTGAACTTTGAAAATTATTTCCGTATCAAGAATAGTTCTTGAAAATTTTAATAAAGATTAAAATTATAATCTCCTCTAAAATAAATATTCCGATACTAATTGAACAAATTGAGAAGTTTCTACTAGCGAAGAAACTAGTTCTCGAGATTGAATTTCTAAAGGTGGATACTATTAGAGGGAAGACGATTGGATTCCTAAAGTGAGTAACAAGAAGAATTAATCATTACTAAATCGGGAATTGATTTCCTCTATCATCGTCAAAGTTGAAGGAGTTCAAGTTAAAGGTAACTTCGAAACTATCTTTAAATCAAAATTTGTATTTATACATGTTTTTAAATGATGACGATCTGTTTATTCGCTTTATGTATTTACGGGTTAAGTATTTATGTGATAAATACTTATTTTAAAAAAAAATTTATTCCGCTGCAAATCACCCGTACGGTACAGGCGAACCCAACATGTAATGCATCCTATCAGACCCTTGTGGTACCACATAATCACTTAACCCCTTAAGTATAACCATGTCCATACTTTTGACATCCACATAATCAAATGATATTTGAGACCCACCTCTATAGATTGCAAAGGGGTTGTGAAGAAACTTACCCCCATAATGTAGGTCAACGGTCAGCTGGTAGGATCCACGTTCTGTAACACAAAATAAAGTAACAAAATGCAATTAGAATAACATACAAACAGGGAGCACATTCATTTCAAAATGACAAGTCTTCTTCAGACGTTTCTTCAAACAAATAACCCCAGAATCTACATATATATACATAATCTAAAAGAAATAGACTACATATTTCGAAAATAAAGACCGCACATTTACATTTTTTCATTAAAAATAACACATACACACTTACCGTAAGAAGGTGGATCGGTATCTGGTTTCCTCTTAGTTGGAGAATACAACATCTCCAAGTGACTACTAATTTGACTTCGCAATTTCGGGTTGAATGAAGAACTTCGCAACT
The DNA here is from genome assembly GCA_008636005.1 of Striga asiatica. NCBI lineage: Eukaryota > Viridiplantae > Streptophyta > Magnoliopsida > Lamiales > Orobanchaceae > Striga > Striga asiatica. Next base: position 1,929,118 of record BKCP01007515.1, read on the forward strand.
TAGGATTTCTGAGTCGATTTAGGTTTTTAAGGATTTGATTTGGGGCTGAAAATGAGTGTTATGTCGATTATATTGAGGTTCCAGACACGCGAGCATCCACGTCGGCTAAAAAATATCTAGTCAGCACTTACCGGTCATTTTAGGTTACCAGATCTAAAATTAGGCACGGGTTCCACGTTTTAACAAGTTCCATGGCATTTTTACAAAATTGAAAAGAAACTGTCTTGTTTTGCCACATGCCCGGCATCTTTTTACTCTTTCCACCAGTACTGCAAACGATATAATTACAGGACAGAAATTACAATTTTGTCTGACAACACGAATCCGACATCTTTTACTCTTTCCACCGGTACTACAAACGATATAATTATCACCACTTACCACTAAATAAATATATATATAATTATCACCACTGAGACCACTGACCACTAATTATCACCACTGACCACTAAATTAAACTGCAACAATATATAAATATAAATGCACACCGCGCTTGAATACTCAAATACGAAATTATTATTCTTTGAAAAGCATCAAAGATCTACGAAATGCAGCTAAAGAATATTTAAAAAAGTCGTCAGAGAGAAAAAGAGAGAGTCGGAGATTAACGGTGGAGATGAAAGCAGCAGGTAATAGCTCCATGAAAAGGGGAAGAGTATGCGTAACCGGTGGAACTGGTTTTCTTGGATCATGGATGGTTAAAACCCTTCTTCAACGTGGCTATCATGTCAACACAACTGCAAGGCTTCATCCAGGTACAATTGAAGCTCAGTACAAACAATTGAGCTTCAATTTGTTTTTTAACTGACCTAATTAATTTGTTTGTTTGCAATTAAAAAAAGGAAACAATATCATCCATTAACCACACTTTCTATCACACAGAGGGCAAAAGGGACATTACCTACCTCACGAGCCTCCCCGGCGCGTCGGACCGCCTCCGGATCTTCTCCGCCGACCTCGACCGCCCCGAAGCCTTCGCGGCCGCCATCGACGGATGCGCCGGGGTCTTCCACGTCGCGACGCCGCTGGACTTCGAGGAGAAAGAACCGGAGGAGGTGAAGATCCGGCGGGTCACCAGCGGGACACGCGCCATCCTGCAGGCGTGCGTCGACGCCGGAACCGTGCGGCGCGTGGTCTACACCTCCACCATAGGGACGGCGGTTTTCAACGGCGGAGTTTTCTCCGGCGACGGGGGACCGGTGGACGAGGGGTCGTGGAGCGATCTGGAGTTTTTGAGGGCGGTGAAGCCGTTCGGGGCGGCGTACATGGCGACGAAGACGGTGACGGAGAAATTGGCCTTGGAATTTGGGGAGAAAAATGGATTGGATGTGGTGACGGTGCTGCCATCCTGGATTCACGGGCCCTTCATTTGTCCACGATGTCCGGACTCGGTTCAAATATCAATGGCCTTAATTTTGGGTATGTTGACCTTTTTCTTTCTTTAAATTATTCAGACTCCTCTCTTCTACTAGCAACTAGTGAGAACTTTTTTTCTTAAACTTTATTTTTACAATATATTAACATGTTGACCTATTAATATTATTATAAATAATATTTTAATATATATATTTAATTTTTTAATACAAAATAATAATAATTTTACATATTTTGGTTCATCATAATACTCAATTATTAATCTATCAAAAAATTTATTATCATATAATGTGATTATTATTTATAACACTTGTAGAAGTAATATATTTGTTATATAATGATAAATATTTAATGTATATTAATATTATTTGTTAATGTAATTAATTTAAAAAGATATAAGCAAATTTAATGTTTGGTAGAAACGTGATTATATGTAAGTTGAGATAAAATGAAATGTATCAAAAAAATCTGCTTATGATATTTTCCTTTAAATGTTTGAATGAATTTGAAATTTAAATTACAAATCAACCTCCAGTTATTCAAATAATTTTAAAAAAGTTACCAATTATAGTAAAATATACGTGAAAATATATTATAAATATACATGACGTCAGTAATGTTATGATCTTTAGGTTCCTAAAATATATATTGTTTAGATATGAAACTAATTAACTTATATGTTAAGATAATATATATAAATATATGTATTGTACAAATATACACGGACAAGTTATCATATTTGTTTATATATTGTTTGTATATTTGTTGTATTGTTTATTATATTTGTATATAAATATATTGTTTATATATTTGTCTGTATTATACGAAAAATTGTTATATTTATTTATATATTGTTTAAATATATATTGTTTAGATATGAAACTAATTAACCTATATGTTAAGATAACATATAAAAATATGTATTGTATGTAATCTTAAACGTGCTTGCTAAATTTTTTTCCTAAAAAATTCAAAATACATTTAGGCATATTTTGTTTGAAGTTTGAAATTTAAATATGCATCTATATAACAAATCCCATGATTTATGCTAGCATTAAATGCTACTTGTTTTTTTATTAAAAAAATAAAAAAAACATACCAAAAATGGAATGCAATTAATATTCTCTATTTTTTTGCTTACTATTTTTAAAAAAATGTTAATTCTTATTATATATATATAGATTCCCCCATTCTCGAACTCCTAGAAAATGCCATTCTTCCGTATAATTCGTAATTTTAAAGAAAATGTAAAAAACAAAAAACAGCTTAAATTATCCGAAATTTGCTTCGTATGCAATTTAATTTCAAAATTTTAATTTGAGCAATAAAAAGAATACAAAATCTTCGAGTTTTACAAATAGTAGAAGCATAGGGTTATCTAGTGTTTTAAATACCGATATGTACCGGTCGATATTATTGATAATATTGGATACAGGTGGTCCGACCGGTATGGTTACTCTCTAAATACCGTTTTGACAGAAATATCGGTTTATATTGGCTTTATATTGGAAAATACCCGTTTTATTGGACAATACTGGCCAAAATATCGGTAAAAATACCGGATATATCGTATTTAAAAATATATATATTTTTATTAATTTATTCATATAAATAGAAAGTTAGACACTTAATTTTAATATATTTACATTGTTATTAGATTTTAGTTAATTTTAGTATTCACTATAGTTAGTTATATACATTATTTATATTATAATAATAGATTAATTTAATATTTACTAAAACCGATAACATAGACAATAAAACCAGTTGAACCGCGTACCGGTAGCTCGTCCGTTATGATCATCGATACGGTATTTAAAACAATAGGGTTATCAAACCGATTACAAGGGGATAATATGTTTGGTGCGTGGAGCAAAAAAGGAAAAATAAAATATAAGAAGACACAGAGCCTTACAAAAAATTTGTAGTTCTTTTTTTTTTTTTCGAAACGATAGAATTCATTACTAAAATACGTACTTACAACCGGCTCAATAGCCGAAAAAAATGGAGGTCTACCAATAGGTAGCCTAAATACCACAACACAAGAAAACGAAAATACAAAATACTCCCCAACCGGAGAATATTCACTCCCCAACAGGAGAATCGACAAACGCAACAAACACACACACACACACACACACAAAACAACTAAAAATGAAGCCCTTCCCACAGCAGTGTAGCCAAACTGAACACCAACGACGCCGACACCCAAGGCCGACTACCCTCACGAACAAGACCTGATCCAAGCCGCAAATCCAGAAACTGCAGATAAATCGCCTAACTAAATCTCATATTATAGAACCCAAACCCTCGGGTAGACAACCTCAATATCCGCAACCGGAGATCCACAACATACTCCACCTCCCAAGACCACACAACCCAGGTCCAGGACACAAGACCCCACCTCGACTCGAACCGACTCCGCTAACACAACCCAACGACCCCAAAAGCAGAGCAAAACGGGAGAAGGGAGGAGAGTAAAACCACCCTGATCTCAGCCCTGACTACCACCTCGCCTACTGACCGCGCGTCGCAACGCGGCAAAATTATAATTTATATTTTTCTTAACCGACTTCTACCAACTAATAGTAGTAGTGAGCAAGGGTCGATCCCACAGGAAGTGTGAATCAAATCGTGAATTTTCTCGTATTAATTGAATTATAAAAGCAATAAAAGAGGGGGGGATTTTGAATTTAATAACTAAACTAACTAAAATCCTAATAAAGCAAATAAAATCTAAACAATGAAAATAAAAATAAAAATAAATAAATGAAGAGAACTTTCTAGTTCACGGTTCCGTCTACACCTCGACCGACTCGTCTAATCAATTTTAGTATCAAATCTCGCTATCTTATGAAATTACTAGCCCTAGGTAACGACACGGTCTGTTACTCGAATTTTTCCTTATTTTTAATTTAACCGCGAGACGCTCGACGATTAAACCTGACTTCTTGTACAATCCTTTTCAAGATTTAATACAATTAGTCGCTTTACAAATTAGAAAAATAGGCTAGACTAAGTAGTGAACTCAACCGCGTTCGCTCACTTAAATAAGCCGTGTTATCCCCGGTAATTACCATCTTCCGGTTACCTCTTATGAATTAAACACAACAACAATTACGGATTGCAGGTCTAACTCAGATGTAGATATGAAAAGCCTAATCTAGGTGATCAATCTAAATAAAACTCAACACATCATGGTGAATTATTCAAAATAACACAAGCAATTTCAAAAAGACATTAAAATCATCAACCATATAATCAATCAAAACATGATCAATCGTATGTTCAACTTCCCCAGAACTAGAAATAAAAACTACTCTAACATAATAAATAAAAAGAAAAAATAAATAAAAGAGAGAGATTAATTATCTCTCTCGTGTACGGGTGCGGCCTCTCTCCGCGATTGATCGGGCTCCTCATACTTTTCCTCTGTCTGCGTCTTATTCCCGTATGCCTGGCTGCGTATCTCTGTTTTTTCAATAATGATGGGTGGCTGCGTGGGTGTTTGCGTGAAAAATAAAACTCTCCCATCAAAATAAATCCTTCTCAATATATTATTGCCTTCCAATAGTTTAATTAATTCCAAACTTCCTCCAAATAAATCTCCTCTGATGGTTGTGGCGTGAATGTCCACTTTCTTTATGGAAAATAATCCCAACATATGTACAGGGCCCACCAATTCAATCCTATTCCTTGTTGGATCCGTATATAATCTTAGCCCATTTTTGCGTGAATCTCCCAGGTCTTCAAATAATTATAATATTAGGCCTTAAAGTGCAACGAGCGATTACTCACCAACGTGGAGCGGGCTCGACGACACTTTTCCACTTCTGAGGAATGCGACTTTTGTGGCCACTGCGAGACCGTCCTGCACGTTGTCCGTGATTGCCCATTCGTAAAGACCCTGTGGCAGCGGCTAATCCCGACGGACCATGCAACAGAATTCTTTGTGCCACCCTTGCGGTCTTGGGTCTTACGTAATCTCACACTGCCTCGCTTGGGATCTCACAAACATTGGAGCAGCCTTTTCTCTATTGTAGTCTGGCGAGCATGGTCGTGGCGGAATGACCGCATTTTTAATGGTTGTATCACGGGATACGAGGAGCGGCGACTGGAGGTGTTGCACCGCTTGCGGTCCTACACTCACTCCTCACAGCGATTCGCTAAAATAGGGGCTGAAATGGATCGTTTCGAGACACGCTTAATTTATTGGTCCCCGCCGGATCCCGGGTGGATTAAAGTCAATACTGATGGCGCATTTGACAAGGCCTCTGGGCTCGGCAGTGCGGGTGGGCTCCTTCAAGATGAGATGGGTAGATGGTCTATGGGGTTTATTATGCACATCGGCTTTTGTACCATAATCGGAGCAGAAATGTGGGGCCTTTTCCAGGGGTTGCATCTTGCATGGACAAAAGGATTTCGCAAAGTTGTTGTGGAAGTTGATAGCCAGTGTGTGTTACAGATGATACAAGGGAATGGTAGGGATTTTGGGGCTCATGAAGCCTTAGTCATGGTCGTTCGCCAAATGATACAAAAGGAATGGTCTGTTTGCCTTCGACACGTACATAGAGAGGCTAACTTTGCGCCCGACCACTTGGCGAGCTTAGCGTCTTCCTATCCGATAGGCCTTCATGTGCTTTCGACTCCTCCTTCAACTCTGGGTGAATGGCTCCAGCATGATACCATCGGGGTTTCCTATCCCCGCCGAACTCGCGTCTAACACCTAGGCCTATGGCCTCCTTCTTTGTACCAAAAAAAAAAAGAAATAAATAAGTCGAAAAATATATAAGTGCGATTAAATTTAGTGTATAAAAAACACACCATTAAATATATAAACGTCCACATTTTTCGACCTATCAAATCTTCCCAAACTTAAACCATTGCTTGTCCCCAAGCAACTTAGAACTATAAGCACATAGATGGACAAGAAAACTCGTGGAACTTTAGTCAGGGCCACACAATTCTCACATAAGTACATAGCTCAAACAACTCAAATCAATTTATCCGGACTCAAGATAAAATCATTGTAGGAACTCAAACACATCAAGTATCAATCCAAGTGACCACCACAGTTTGTCAATCTCTATAACGAATGTATCTATCAATGCAACTCATGACACCCCTCTCTTTGCTAACAAGTCAAGTTCCCTTCCGTTTCTAGCCAAAGTCTAAATGTCTCATTCTCCATTCTTCTTTTTTTTTTTCTCTCTTTTTTTTTTGTTCTCACTTTTTTTTCGAAGTAAGGAACGGCAGCTCCGTCACAACCCGTGGGTTTTAGCCTTTCATGCTCGTCTAGATACGAAAATTATTGAAATTATATACTAGAGCCCCCACAGATTGGCAGCTGTTGCAGCCCATGCTTTTCTTTTTTTTTCTTTTTTTTCTCTTCTTTTTTTTTTCCTGTGCCAAACGGCTTTCAACTCCACCAATTATTCCTCCATCCTCATTATTCTATTTTTTTCGACTATGAGACATAGAAACATGCTCGTCTAGATACGAAAATTATTGAAATTATATACTAGAGCCCCCACAGATTGGCAGCTGTTGCAGCCCATGCTTTTCTTTTTTTTTCTTTTTTTTCTCTTCTTTTTTTTTTCCTGTGCCAAACGGCTTTCAACTCCACCAATTATTCCTCCATCCTCATTATTCTATTTTTTTCGACTATGAGACATAGAAACCCCAACTTTCAACTTCAAGTCCCCAAACTTAATCAACATTGATTAAGATAACCACAAGCACACCTCAACAATACAAATCGCCTCAAAACCAACTCACGACAAATGAATCACAAAAATATCAACCTTCATGCCTTTGTCCCCAAAAATAAGAACACCTTAAGAATTTAACCAAATAAAATTAACTCAAGCCATTTAAACTAGCATAATAAATCCAAACCGACTCTCATGTCATCATCGCAAAATTTCACGTACATGTCATCTCAAGCTCACATACGACAAATATCATGCAAATTAATCTAAGAACTCAAACTCTAAGGGGCAAAAATATAATAACATAATAAATCATGAATGCTCACCCAGAAACCACCTCCCCAAACTTCGAGTTTGTATATATCACAGATACTAAAATAAACTCAAATGAACAAAAACGGAGGTAAAAGAAACGAGTTCACCTTAGTCAATGCGAAGAAGGTCGCCGAACCACGCACACCATTGGGTTGCCTCCCAACAAGCGCCTCTTTTTATTGTTGTTGGCCCGACTTATTGCTCCCTTTCCTCAAAGGACCCATGGCGGCTTCGGAGGTGGCCTCAAGGGAGGCACAAATCTCACCACGCCATGTTTGGTGGCATCTCCTCTTTCGGGCGTTGGGTGCTTCACTGGATCTTTCCTCTATGACGCTAGTTCCTCAAGGATGTATAGCAACCCACGCTCGATCACGGTCACCGCCTCAACAAAATCCCATTCACACCTTTCGTTTTGCTCGATCTTCTCAAGAGAAGGTATATCAAGGCCCAAGACATGCTTCAGGGCATCCTTGCTCAGTACCCACTTCATATTAGAATACATAGGACACGGTTCAGCTTCTATCGGCACGAGTGGGAAGAACGGTACGCTTTTTGGCTACAGCAGGTCGAGTATGGGGTACCTCCGTATTCTGCTGCTCAGCCCCATATTCTGCAGCTTGGTTCTCTTTTTCGCTCTCATTCTTTTCGATATTCGTGATTTTCTCGTTCTCCGGCTCGTGTGTGCACTCTTCAAGTTCCTCGAGGTCCTCGCTGTATGAATGGATGGCGCTCGAACTCATTAGACTCGTTTCTAGCCGATACACTAGTCGGTCCATCTGGTCCACCAATTGGCTCATTTGGNTCAATTAATACTGAAAAATCAAAATTCAATATCGCCACTCCCCGGCAACGGTGCCAAAATTTGACCGCGCGTCGCAACGCGGCAAAATTATAATTTATATTTTCCTTAACCGACTTCTACTAACTAGTAGTAGTAGTGAGCAACGGTCGATCCCACAGGGAGTGTGAATCAAATCGTGAATTTTCTCGTATTAATTGAATTATAAAAGCAATAAAAGAGGGGGGATTTTGAATTTAATAACTAAACTAACTAAAATCCTAATGAAGCAAATAAAATCTAAACAATGAAAAAAAAAATAAAAATAAATAAATGAAGAGAACTTTCTAGTTTACGGTTCTGTCTACACCTCGACCGACTCGTCTAATCAATTTTAGTATCAAATCTCGCTATCTTATGAAATTACTAGCCCTAGGCAACGACACGGTCTGTTACCCGAATTTTTTCTTATTTTTAATTTAACCGCGAGACGCTCGACGATTAAACCTGACTTCTTGTACAGTCCTTTTCAAGATTTAATACAATTAGTCCCTTTACGAATTAGAAAAATAGGCTAGACTAAGTAGTGAACTCAACCGCGTTCGCTCACTTAAATAAGCCGTGTTATCCCCGGTAGTTACCATCTTCCGGTTACCTCTTATAAATTAAACACAACAACAATTACGGATTGCAGGTCTAACTCAGATGTAGATATGAAAAGCCTAATCTAGGTGATCAATTACGGATTGAATGTCCACTTTCTTTATTGAAAACTAGTGTGTACCCCGTGCGATGCACGGGAATAATATTAAATTAACAATATTATAAATAGACCTCGAGTTTGAATCACTCAATGGCGGAAGCGAAAACTACTATTGCTCCTATTTAAAAAGAGGAAGAAACAAAAATAATTATAAATTAAAAAGGAGGATAAACAAATTATAAATTAAAGATTCGGGGTAAAACAATGTAAAATTATTTTGTATAAAAGAATATGAAAAAATTTGATTACACATCATCTCAAAATTATTATTATACTTTTTTGTATGGTTAGTTTATAATATTTGTAAAAATATTAGTATTTAGACCGATGAAAATTAGCTTCTTAAAGTAGATAATGGATTTCTAGTAGTAATTATGAATTGATTTCTATTTTATTTTTTTATTTTTTTAAATATAATGATTTTCTAGTAGTAATTATGAATTGGTTTCTATTTTATTTTATTTTTTCAAATCTGTATAGATAAGGGATGAGATTTTTTCAAACAACGGTTTTGATAAACTAAAAAACAGGAGAAACAAATCTTTACACAATTAATGAGCCGATTTTTTTGCCTATTCAGATTTGTCCAACAATTACTATATGTAGGATATATTTAATGATTTTGGCGGGAAAAAGTTTCTAAATTTGTAAAAAGGTTATTTTTTTTATATAATGATAGATAATCCCAACATATGTACAGGGCCCACCAATTCAATCCTATTCCTTGTTGGATCCGTATATAATCTTAGCCCATTTTTGCGTGAATCTCCCAAGTCTTCAAACAATTATAATATTAGGCCTTAATCACTTAGCCTTAGCTCAACTCACTAGTAATTCCTTGGCCCGTTTCGTCGTCCATAAAAATACTCCAATATCCTGAAAATAAAACATAAATATATCAATGCACCAGAATCCATCTAAAGAAATAAATAAGTCGAAAAATATATAAGTGCGATTAAATTTAATGTATAAAAAACACACCATTAAATATATAAACGTGCACATTTTTCGACCTATCACCTACCTCCGAGGCGATAAAAGGAGCCACAACCTTCACTCACAGCCTGGCCGGAAGCCCGCCACCACTTAGACTCCGACGAATGCCGGACCCCGACCCACCTTGGCAACCTGCAAGAAGGAGAAACCTAAGCGGAGGACCCGCCATCTCGCCCGAGGAAAAGGCCGCCGCCACTTCCAACGAGTCTCCGAAATTCGACCGCACGGCTCGGAGGACGCCGCCGTCGTGGTGGCCCGAAGGCCGTGCTGGGGAAGGCACGCCTTACGGTCGAATTAGAGGATTAGGTTTTCTCAGAAATTTGGGGCTTTTCTATTAAGAGGGTTTTTTTGTGAAGGGTTAAGATGAAATTTTAATCTAAATAAGTTGAAAAAAAAAAATAGTTCTGGGAAATGTGATTTTTTATATTTGGGAAAAATTAGAAAATTTTGAATTGTGATCTTACTCGTTCCCCTTAATTAAAAATAAATGTCACCATATTAAAATATACTACGATGAAAACACAATATTAAAATGGGAAATGCTCACATGCCCACGGTGGGCACATGTTAATATGCCCACCGACTTATGTGGCATGCACACATTGATAATGTATTCTTTTTAACATATTAACATCACCAATGTGTGCATGCCACATTAGCGGTGGACATATTAACATATGCCCATCGTGGGCATATGAGCATTTCCGTATTAAAATATCATAACTACGATGAAAACACAACACAAAAGCAATAAAGTCAATGTTTTAGTTGTGTGAAAACTTGTTTCTACATTTGCTGACTGCATGCTTTCGATTTTCAAAAATCGAAAACCCGTGAAAATGTTGAGATTTAATTTACAGTTTAGCCAAAAAAAAAAAAAATAATAGTAACCAACATTTGTTATCTTTTTTATTATTATTCTATATTAATTAAATTGCACACACAACAAAATTTTCGACATAACTAAAATCGGGTCCATTTTTCCTCTTCCAAAACTTCAAAATTGAAGGGGATGAGAAGTACTATGAGAGGCTTGTGAACACGTGGTTGGTGCACGTGGACGACGTCGTTAGAGCCCATATTCATCTCTTCGAGTATCCCAACGCAAAGGGGAGATACATTTGCTCAGCTACAAATACTAACATACACCAATTGCACCAATTTCTGGCTGTTACATACCCTCAACTTAAGCTGCCAACTGCAGAGTAAGTTCAAAATTTAAATTCTTCATTAGTCTCATTTCTTATTATTTGTACACAAAATTCTTGCATAAGTATAGGGCTAAAAGTTAGTCTGGTCGACCTGTCGTATATGTTATGAAATGTCATAGTTATGTTTTACATTATTTTTTAAAATATTACATTTAAGTTTGAAAGTATGATTCTGTTGTAAGTTTGATTAATGAGACAATCTATTGCATATTGTTGCTGCATTCCATGGGGGTTTTTTTTTAATTATTTTCTCTTAAATTCAATTCCATCATATCAACGCAGGTCCTTGAAGCATTTCAAGCCTTTTGCATTCCGAGCTATTTCCAGCAATAAACTTCTGGAAACTGGATTTGAGTATGAAAAAGGGCTCAAAGAAATGTACGATGGTGCAATAACTTCATGCAAGGAAATTGGTCTTCTCTAATTTGATGATTTTNTTTTTTTTTTTTTTTTTTTAATTTCTATGTACGTTGTGTCGAAATCTTGTATTGCACTTTCAGTTTATTCTTGGGTATGCATGGTGCTAGAATGACAATGATGTTGGCTACATAAACAAGTTTTTGTGCTTGCAATTGATGTCATTGTCCAAGCTCCAAAGCTTAGAGCATGCTTGGATATAAAATTTTTTGGTTTTGATTGGATTTTTTGGTTTAGGTTGGTTAAATTTGAAAAAGTTGGTATGGTTAGTTGTTAGTTGGTAAATTAAAATAATATTTAAAATAAAATGATTAAAATTAATTTGATGTAAAAATAAGAGAGAAGATGTGATGTGATGTGATGGTTAGTATTAGAGTTGTACCTTGTATTATTAAAGTTGTACTCTATTTTTATCTAATGCATTTTGTATTTAGTTAGATGTATTTTACATTTAGTTAGCATTTTACTGTTTGGTATAAATAGGAGACCAAACAACTCTTGTAACCTAATTTTCATTTTTGTTCTAATTCCGCAGCTTTCATTCTTTTCTTCTCCCTTCTTCTTCTCTCTCGTTTTCCTTTTGTCTTCTTAATCTTTTCTCTGCAAACCTATACACAAACATGGTATCAGAGGTCACAAATCTCTGATTTGTGACTCAGTTTTGCTTCTGCTGACTCGATCTCTGTGGCTCTTGTGACTTTCGCGCACTACAACCCTAGATCTACTCTGAAACTCGCTGAATCTCGATCGATCTGATGGCCGCCATCAATCCGACTGATGACATCTCGTCACCGTATTATCTTCACGCCAGCGACAATCCAGGCGCTCTCATTGTTGCCGAGCAGTTTACTGGCGACAACTATGTCTCCTGGAGTCGCGCTATTCAGATGGCTCTTAGCGTAAAAAACAAGGCCGGTTTCATTGACGGTACTGTTGTTCCTCCTTCATCGTCTGGTAACTCATCTCTATATCTCTCTTGGTCTAGGGCTAACAATCTTGTCCTATCATGGCTATTGAACTCTGTCACTAAGGATATTCGTCAATCATTGTTGTTTTTCACAACCGCCAAAGATGTTTGGGATGAGATTAAGAATCGATATGCTTTAAGTTCTGGTCCTAGGGTTTTTCAATTGGAAAAATCATTGAACACCATAGATCAGGGTTCTTTGTCTGTAACTCAGTACTATAACCTGTTTAAGTCTCTTTGGGATGAGTATGTTACATATAGACCTCTTTTCAAATGTATTTGTGGTGCTCTCACTCGCTGTACTTGTAATCTATATGATGCTATGGCCACTGCTCAACAATCTGACTCTGTGATGAAATTTTTGGTTGGATTAAATGACTCCTACTCTTCTCTTCGAAGCCATGTCCTGTTATAATTTTTGGTTGGATTAAATGACTCCTACTCTTCTCTTCGAAGCCATGTCCTGTTATCAACACCATTACCCTCATTATCTACTGTCTACTCACTTCTTCTTCAAGAAGAAAGCCAAAGATCCTTAACCAACACAACCAAAACACTTGAACCTGTTGCCATGGCTGCAAAAACAAATCCTCAACCATACAGACCATACAAGCCACCATTCTCAAAAGATTCCAAGCCTTTTCCTAAACCTAAATGTTCTCATTGTGGCTACACTGGTCACACAGCTGATAGATGCTTTCAAATCATTGGCTACCCTGCTAATTGGCTAGGCCCTAAGGGACCTAGAAAACTACCCTCTGCCAATGCTGTCACTACAACTTCTCCTACCCAAACCACTGATACTAACACTTTTGATGCACATTCCATGACTGATGGTTTGTTTAGTGAATTCTTAGCTTTTAAAAAGGCTCAGGAAGCTAGACAGGGATCTCTCACCTCTGGCAATCCTAACCCTGTCATTGCATCTGCATTCACTGAGCACCAAGGTATGTCTTCTTTCTCTTGTATGGCATCATCTAATTTGTCTGCAACATCATGGATTCTTGATACTGGTGCCACAGATCATATGATCTGTGATAGTTCTTTATTTACTCATGATATCAAATCTATTTGTATCAAAATCAATTTGCCTACTGGTTCTTATGCCACTGCCACTCATATGGGAAACATACAGTTATCTGATAACATAATGCTATATAATGCTTTACATGTTCCATCTTTCAAGTTCAACTTGATTTCTGTTTCAAAACTAGTGGCAACTATGAATTGTGGCATCAAATTTATCTCTTCTAACTGTATCATACAGGATTTGACCAGCAGCAAAATGATTGGTTTTGCTGAACTTAAAGATGGCCTCTATCATCTTTCTGTTCATAATTCTCATGTATCTTCTGTATCTCCAAACCATCATGTATATGTTGCTGAAAATGTAACTTCTACTTCTTTACCTGTAAAAGAATATGCCTTGTGGCATCACAGACTTGGTCACTTGTCTTACTCCAAATTGAATAAACTTGATCTTTGCAAGTCTACTATTAAAAGTGTTGAGAATATGCCTTGTGATATTTGTCATTTCTCTAGACAAAAGAAACTTCCCTTTCAATCCAGTACTTCTATTAGTTCATCACCTTTTGAACTTATTCACTGTGATATTTGGGGACCATTTTCTGTTGCATCTCACTCAGGGCATAAATTTTTTCTCACCATTGTTGATGATTATAGTCGAGTTACATGGATATACCCGTTGCTGCATAAATCAGACACCAAAACTCATCTGTCAAACTTTTATAATCTTGTTTTAACTCAGTTTAATACAAAAATTAAAGTTTTAAGGTCTGAAAATGGTTCTGAGTTTTTACTTTCTGATTTTTATGCATCAAATGGCATCATACATCAAACTAGCTGTGTTGAAACACCTCAACAAAATGGTAGAGTTGAGAGAAAACATCAACATCTTTTGCAAGTTGCTAGAGCTTTACTATTTCATGCTTCTCTACCTTTGACATTTTGGATTGATTGCATATTAGTTGCCACTCACATCATCAATAGAGTTCCATCTGTGATTTGAATAACAAATCTCCTTATGAATTACTTTACAATAAACCACCATCTTATGATCATCTAAAGGTAATAGGATGTTTATGCTATGCATCATCTTTACATGCTCATAGATCTAAATTTGACCCATGGGCATCTAAATGCATCCTCATTGGTTATCCACTTGGTTATAAAGGCTATAAACTTTATAATCTGGACACCAAGAGAACATTAATTTCCAGAAATGTGGTCTTCTATGAGAATGTCTTCCCTTTTGATGCTAAGCCTACAAATAATTCTCTCCTATTTCCTGAACCATCTCCATTCCCCTATGATCATCAACCCACAACAAATATACCTACTAACCAAACTCCAACACCTTTGCATACTCCTTCAAACACTGTTATCCCACAACAACCTCTTCAGATAACCCAACCACCTAGCACCAATTCTAACCCACAACTACCTGGCCATAATATATCTTCAAATACTTCCCCAGTCAGAAGAAAATCAAGTAGACCTACAAAACCACCTTCTTATCTCAGTCTTTACCAACACAACTTACCTTCTTCAAATGCTGTTTTATCCTCTCAAGACAGTACTCAGACCACTTCTGGAACATGTTTATATCCTATATCTGATTATCTGTCCACTTCACATCTTTCTCAAAATCATTGTTCATTTACTGCATCTATCACTAGCCATACTGAACCTAAGACATATGCTCAAGCAATCAAAAATCCTTTATGGCAAGAGGCTATGAATAAGGAGATTAAAGCCCTAGAACAAACCAAAACATGGATCCTCACTGATTTACCTTCTGATAAACACTACATTGGTTGTAAATGGGTGTACAAAATAAAATACAAAGCTGATGGATCCATAGAAAGATATAAAGCTAGGTTAGTTGCTAAGGGCTATACTCAGGAAGAAGGAATATATTATTTTGACACCTTCTCTCCTGTTGCAAAAATCTCTACTGTAAGATTTCTGATTGCTTTAGCTGCTCTTAAAAACTGGCATTTGCATCAACTTGATGTTAACAATGCATTCTTGCATGGGGACTTAGATGAAGATGTGCATATGACTCCCCCTCCTGGATATTGTTCTGTTTCTGATAAAAGAGTGTGTAAACTTGTTAAAAGTCTATATGGCCTTAAACAAGCCTCTAGACAATGGTTTTAGAAACTCACCACATGTTTACTCACTTATGGCTTCAAACAATCTGTTGCTGATTGTTCTTTATTTACTTTAAATGAACATTCTGATTTTATTGCATTACTGGTGTATGTTGATGACATTATCATTGCTGGCAATAACCTTTCTAAAATTACAGCCATCAAACAACATCTAGACTCATGTTTTACTATTAAAGACCTAGGAATCCTTAAATATATTCTAGGATTGGAGTTTGCTCATTCTGATAAGGGTATAAACATGTGTCAAAGAAAGTATGTTTTAGACATATTAGAGGATACTGGTTTCTTAGGCTGTAAACCATCTCATACACCAATGGATGCAACCCAAAAATTTCAAACTGCTACTGAATCTGATACTCTAGCTGATGCCACTGAATATAGAAGATTAATAGGTAGGCTTCTATATTTAACAATATCCAGACCTGACATAGCATACAGTGTGCAAACTTTAAGTCAATTTGTTGCTAAACCCTCATCACATCACCTTTCAGCTGCACACAAGGTACTAAGGTATGTTAAAGGTACTATTGGTAAGGGCCTCTTCTTCTCCAGAAACTTCAATATTTCATTAAAAGCTTATTGTGATAGTGATTGGGCTAGCTGTTTAGATACTAGGAAAAGTGTTACAGGATACACTATATTTCTTGGTAACTCACTAATTTCCTGGAAATCTAAAAAGCAGTCCACAATCAGTAGATCTTCTGCTGAAGCAGAATACAGATCATTGGCTTCCACTGCCTGTGAAATTCAATGGTTTCTGTATCTGTTTCAAGATTTCAATATCACTCATATAGGTCCTGTTTCCATCTTTTCAGATAGTAAGCCTGCATTAGCCATTGCATCTAACCCTGTCTTCCATGAGAGGACAAAGCACATACAAATTGATTGCCATTTAATAAGGGAAAAGATAGCTCAGAAGCTCATAGCAGTTCATTACATCCCAACCAAGGAGCAGCCAGCTGATATTCTCACCAAAGCTCTGCCAAGGCCTCAGTTTGAGTACTTACAGTCCAAGCTTCACTTGCACAATGTGCATGCTTAGCTTGCGGGGGGATATTAGAGTTGTACCTTGTATTATTAAAGTTGTACTCTATTTTTATCTAATGCATTTTGTATTTAGTTAGATGTATTTTACATTTAGTTAGCATTTTACTGTTTGGTATAAATAGGAGACCAAACAACTCTTGTAACCTAAATTTCATTTTTGTTCTAATTCCGCAGCTTTCATTCTTTTCTTCTCCCTTCTTCTTCTCTCTCGTTTTCCTTTTGTCTTCTTAATCTTTTCTCTGCAAACCTATACACAAACAGTTAGTTAAAATTATGTGAGTTGATGAATAGTGAATTAAGGTTGATGTTGTGTGTAAGAATGATTAATTGATATTATTTAATTATATTGATAAAATTAATGATAGTGGGGTTGAGTTAAAATTGAGTTAAAAAATGTGATTGAGTTAAAAATGATTGGATTTTTTTCCTTTTTTATTTTTTTGGGTCTAAACGAAGTCTTTGAAGTTTTACAGGTTAGCTATATGTCAACGTTAGTTCTGTAAACGCAAGAATTAAAATCCACTGCAATCGTGCAATACTAACATCTATATATCTATAAAAAGGTTTGATTATTTTTTAAATAGTAATTATTTTTCTCTAAAAAAATATGTAGTTACTTAATAAAGAAATTTGATCTATTTATTTTCATAAGATACTAAATATAGTTAAAGTCAATAATTTTAAACAATAAAGTCCTAAAATTAAGCCACATCCTAAAATTAAGTGAATCCCTATGCATCCTTCTTTATTCTTTTTCCTAATTTACTTTGGTTAATCGGCCAATTTGGTGTGAATTTAGATTTTCAAAAGTTCATCTATCTGTATTTAGACCATTAACCGTAACCTTCAACAATTAATTGAAAAGGCATGGTTTCCATTTTTAAAGTAATTCAAGTGATTAATTATTGCATAAGTAGTTTGAAATCATATTTTAAAGTAATTTCGTTATCTATACTTATATATATATAACTATTTGTATTTATTTAAAAAAAAAAACTAAAATATCACCTAAGAATTCTAAAATTATTAAACTTCGTAATCTTTTGGAAAATTTTCAAAAAATAAAGCATCTAGAAATTAATTAATCAATTTATGGTATACAGTTAGCAAAATTAATAAATCTGATTTTAGTATAAAGTGGAAAATTTTATTTAAGGTATATGATGGCAATTTTTATTTTTGATAGGAAATGTGTTGTTATTAATAACTAGTACGAATCCCGTGCGATGCACGAGTAAGAGATACATATTAATATTTATATTAAACGATGGGATATACGTTAATAACATAACACGTAGAGAATTAAAGTAAAATATAACCACGAGTAAGAGATACATATTAATATTTATATTAAACGATGGGATATACGTTAATAACATAACACGTAGAGAATTAAAGTAAAACATAACCACACGTATGTCTATATATTTGAAAATAAAATTAAAAACATAACCATTTGCTTGTGAAAATCTATATTGTCAACATCTTGCTGCATAGCAAAATTGCAGAAGTCAAAATAAAACGTTGGGAAATCGGTAGGATACTCCAACACTATGCAATAATAGATTGTTATTTACCGATGTTACTTTCTACCATCCTCGAATTTGTCATCATCTTTGTAATGTTAATGTCACGAATTAGTCCAGTTATGCGGCCACCCTGTAAAATCGCAATACAAAAATTATATTTTCGTCAAAATATATTAAAATAACAAATATTGACAACTACTATTAAATCACACAATGAAGGATACTAACATCACTATCATGGAAAACTATTTCTAAATAACTTATGTAAAAGGCATCAACATCGTCTAAAGATGTTGCTGGAAGTTTCAAGATGACATTCGCATTTCATTTAAAATCCTAGATTAGACCAAGGGTTGATCCATGATTATTTTGACTGTGTGAGTTTATGATTAATATTGAATTTCATTTTACCAGGAATGCGAGTTTATTTATAGATGAAATTTTGGTGCATATATATGCATTTATTTTCTAAATTTTAAAATGTGGATTTATATGATATAAGCTTATTACTTGATTTGATCTTTTTTTTTTGGCGATTTTGAGGGAAATCGGATCATATCCCAAGAATATCCCAAGACTTGATTTTTTTTTTCGATTTTGGTGGTAATAAAAACTATTCCAATAATATTCTGTATTTATCTCTTAAATATATGATTTTTTAAAAAAATGGTAATAAAACGGACCACAAAAATAGTTTTACAACCGAAGGTGCCTTTTTTGCAAATTTCTCTTGAAAATCAAACTTTTAGAATTAGGTGCCCGCTACCAAAAATCGATGAAAAAGGGAATGAAAAGTGAACAAACGACAACCATGGCAGAAAAAAAGAAATCACAAAGAGAATTTAAATAAACTGGTAAATTGAGAGATCACAAAGAGAATTTAGATGTGTGCATTGAGAGATCCAACTGACAGAAAGATGAAGCCCCTCTAAGGCAAAAAAGCCTTGTCGGCCAGCTTTTTGAATGCAAGGATCAAGATACACTCTTAGCACAAGTTTCAAATGAAAGGATTGAGCAAGCAAATAAAAAACTCGCAACTACGTAAAAGTTGATATATGCATTGGAGGTGATTTTCCCATCTGAATCCACGACATGTGTCTTGTGTTTGTACGTCATCAAAATTGTCCTGCAAAAAGAAAATTCAACAATGCTATAAATTTCATACATTTATATCGCATTAGGTAAAGCATGGACCTGAAGCTCGGATTTCTAACCTCTTTAAGTTCACCCACTTCCAGTTATGCTGCCAGCTTCGGGATGGAGATTATTAAGTACACTTTTAAGAATGTCCGGAGGCCCGACAGTAATTGTTGCTTCCTTACTTCATAAATAAACAACTTC
The DNA here is from genome assembly GCA_008636005.1 of Striga asiatica. Lineage (NCBI taxonomy): Eukaryota > Viridiplantae > Streptophyta > Magnoliopsida > Lamiales > Orobanchaceae > Striga > Striga asiatica. The sequence continues at coordinate 1,948,764 of BKCP01007515.1, forward strand.
AACTGTATTGATTAGCACGCCATGCTGCTGAAAAANAAAGGGTCGACCAACTTGTTTAGCTAATTTCTGCATAGTCCGGTGTATACAATCCAACAAAAAATGCTCGATAATCGAGCATTCATTTCCATCTACGCCCAGAACCAGAAAATTGAAATCATAAGCTTACAATCTTAATAATTGCTCAATTTTTCTAAACGATACGACGATACAAGCCCTAAGCTGAAAACACACCCCAAATTTTGAAGGCCCAGCGCAGAACCAACAAGTTAAAATCATAAGCTCTTAACCCCATTGATTGCTCATTTTTTCTTTTATATACCTGAACTGAAAACATACTCACATACTGCCAGATTATCTTCTACATTGGTGAATCCCAAACCCGATTCTCGACGCCCTTCGGTTGAACTCCAACTGCAGAGCCACTGCCGACTGCAGCGACGCCTCCTACGGCTTTGATTGGCAGATGCTTTTCACGCAATCACAGTTCTTAACCTCACTATATTCCCATGTTTCACGTCTTTCAAAAGAGATATCTCTTTAATAACCGTGTTAGGTACTCCCTCATCTTTCTGCTATAGACAGATTTTCTTTGGAGCAATGGTTTCATTTATCACTCGATCACGCGTGACATACACCCCAAGAGAATCAGACCACAGAATACTCAACAAAGACTCCACCTTTTTCCCCCAAATAACCTACCATTCAAAAAGCCCAAGCCAAGCCCCTTTCTAAAAAATAAACAAATAACAAATGCAGTCCCATAATAATTAATCATTGAAACTCTAAACCTCAATAACCACAAATACAAAACAAAGATCAAACAGAAATATAATAATTTGGTCCGCAAAGAATAGAACACACAGACACCAAAGTGCTGTGAATATAGAACAAAAACTGAAGTGGAAATCGAACATGGCCGCCATTTTTTAGACTCGATTGAAGATAATGCACTGCCAGGACACCGTTCGTCACAGTCGGACCGTTCATCTCAACCATTGTTTCCAGTGCAATTGTCGTCCTTAAGAAAGTGTTGCAGGATTTAAATCACCTCATAAGTATATCAATCATCCACCAGAAATTACCAAATAACAGCAAGATCAGAACAAACCCTCTAGACTGCACGTTGCACAATATAAGATCACCATGTATACCCAACAAATAACAGATTGATTGTCAGTTATGAAGAATGCTACATAATTATTCTATTTATAAATCACACACGTAAAGCAAATATATACATCAATTACAAAAATCACAACTCAGTAACAAACAGAAAAATGTTCAAAATTGTCAATTTCCTCAAAATCACCCAACCAATTGAAGAAAATTAAACACACCCCATTTAAGAAAAAAAAAGGAAAATTTGTAAAATTGAACATCAAATTACTAGCAAGGATTGTCGCCTTTGGAGTTTGGACCCCACATGCCGATCAGATTCCAAGTTCTCGCTGTAGTCTCGAGCAGTCGTCACAAAGATGGGCCAGTCGCAATCGGCGCGTGAAGAGGACGGGCGGCTAGGTGTGTGGGGCGGAGGGTTTTGTAAAGGATCGACAGAAAAATCCCCAGTCGGTTTTGGTGTTTTCCGACGGCGGACGATGAGGGGGACTCCGCTCGAATTCGCTTCTCCGACTGTTGGAGATGTTTTTTTTTTAAAAAAAAAATCGCATTAGAAGCACCCATTCAATTCGAAATTTGAAATCACCAACAAAATACACAGCTCAACTACAAGATTCAGATTAGAGAAGAAAGAACATGCTGAAGAATAAGTTAATTACAGAAAGCATTCATATATATCGAAAAATCAACACCAACCTATCATCATATTTTTTCCAGTAATTGCAACATATTTTCCGAGAAACGATTAATTGAGCTAGGGATAGAAAATCAAATTACGCATCAGTTGATGTCTTCATCATCGAAATCATCCTGGAAGGAATTGAAGAAATCGGCATCGGCAAAACTGTGGAGGTCCAAGATGGGACCCTCTCCGAACAGATCCAAGGACGAGTCGGCGTCGTCCACCTCCATAGCCACTGTGACGCCGTCGCTTTGGTCCTCTGCCTCCCCGAAGTACTCCATAGCGACTGTCTTCATTATCTTGTCGCCGGATTCACTCTCTCTAGCTCTCTCCTCTTCCTGTCAGTTGTCCTGTTGGAGATGTTTTGAGAGAAGAAAAAAAATAAGACGAGAGGAATTAATTCAAAAGCGAGATTATCTTTCCTTTTTTTTCTCCTGCGGATGCGATCTATTCTTTCGAAATTTGGATTAGAAAAATCAGATGGTAGAAATAGATAAGTCCAAATAGATTAAAATCAATAAATAAAATCTCCAAAAAATTCGAATTGATGACTGGCGGACTTATTCATTTTTTCGCCAAAAATCCTGCTCATTATAGTAAACTTTAGGCGGGAATTGAAATCTTTTTTTTGCTGATTTTTTAGTTGATTTTTTCAAACAACTATCATTCCCTCTTTATATATTAATAGATGTCCAAATTTATGGTATAATAAAGTGGGCAATTTTATGTTGGTGTGAAATGTCTGAATTTAAATGGTATGAGTTCTATTAGGTATGGATAGAAGTGTATTTAAAAATTTTAGAAACAGAATAAGTGGTATAAATTTTATTTGGTACGGTTAGGAAAATCAAATTTTAGGTTGGTTTGTTATAAAATTAAGCTGATGTGATTCTAAAATTTTAGCCTATTTTCATAATAACTTACCATAAGATATTGATGATAATTCAAAAAATTGGTATGTATTACTCTTGAAAATCAAAAAGATCTTCGAACCAATATTGGTTAATAAAATTTAAAAATTGACATTTTATTCTAGAGAATTTGTTGATAAATTTTAAACGATAAGGTAATCGACAACAAATCTAGAAACTTATAAGGTAATATATGATATATATTAGAAAATTTATGGTTTAGTCCAAATTTGGGTTCCAAATTTAAAAGTCAAATAAATAATTATTCATAATTTACGGGTCAATATTAACTTGGACGTAAATGGAATAGTCTTATTTATAGTTTATAAATTACTCAATTGCTTAAATTTTTCTATTTGGACAGTTTATAAAAGAAAAATCATTTTAGTTGATTAAATAATATGAATTTTATAATTATACTTATTATTCACATAAATTTTTAAATATATGATAAAATTTTATCAAAATAATTATTTTATAGAATCGAATTATAGTCAAATCAATTTTCTTATTAAAAGTTTTAAAATGACATTTATTTTGAAATAAAAATAACTTAATTTATTATGTTAACATTTACTTGCACAGTACAGGTTCTGTACTAAATTTAAATAGACATTTTTATGTAATTTTACACAATTTAAATTTGATATAACATTTTCAATAAATTAATATAGATAAATTGTATTATGTATTGATTCTATATTTTTTATTAATAAGTGTTATTTAGTGAGTATTTTTAATTTACAAATGTTAGTGAATATCTCTTACCCGTACATCACACGGGATTCGTACTAGTTTCCCAGGATGCAACGCAACATATCATAATTCAGAGGAAATAGGTGATATGACACTAAGTACAAACAAAATATGATTATATAATTCCCATGTTCCCGTACAACATGTGGGTTTCCAGTGTTTTATTGGTCGTATATGTATACTTTTTATATTGAAATTGCATGTTTATAAAAAATAAATAAATAAAAGTATGAAATTTTATAGTATAAGTATACATTTTTATTAGAAAAGTATGATGGGTCGACCAACTTAACGGTTGGATCGTCTCACACAGTAATTTATTTATGTTGTATTATTATATAGGTATTCAACTATTTAACATTAATATATTTGAAATCGTTACAGATTATTTAACATTTTTACAAAGCATCAATAAATTCTTAGGTTTTAGAATCGTTACAAATCAATAAATAATTAAAAATTTAACATGAATATGCTATTGCTAAAATTAGCACAAATAAATAAATAAATAACAAGTTATATTATATTAAAGAGTAAATGACAATTCGCCTGTTGAGTGAATTGGAGATGCAAAAAGAAAAATTAAAGTATTAATATATATGTTTACAAATAAAGAAAATAAATTTATTAATCTAATGTATTTTGCCTATTTCCAGAAAATGAACATTACGTTACAACATATTTAGCACATTAATCTATTAAAAACATAAAAAAAAAAAAATGTATACTAATAAGGAGGGTGGTAGGATTATTTAAATTTATCAAGGGCTGGACACAGACAAAAAATTGAATTTATGTATATAATTTTGAACGAAACATTAAGTAATCAAACGAAATCCAATTGAATTGAAATTTTATGTGTGTGCGATTGTCTCGACAAGAAAAAACAAATAGTAAGTTACATACTTGAAACGAGCATCAGACGACACTGATATTAGATTGAACATGAAACATGTCAAAGTATTTTAGAAAAACAATAAATTAAGTAGCAAAGAAAAATTGATAGGACTATATAACTGTACGGTCCTCTCGATGAGACAAATCCAACATGACTCACCCGACTAAAACTAATGTCACACTACACCAAAATGACACCTAGAAAAAAACAAATTTTATTGTAAATTATAAAATGGACACTGGAGGATTCGAACTAAACTCGATAGAAAACAACAAAATTTTCTTAAGAAAAATTGAGTAGACAAAACGAATTTCAATTAAGATAAAATTTGGAAAGTAGGATGGTCTTGACACGAAGAAACTGATGGTGGATCATCCACCTGAAAAGAACGTCGGACGGTGCTCAATGAATTTTATTCCGACTCTTGTGATCGATGTACTATTTTTTATATATTATTTTTTCATTTATTTTTTATTTTTTATTTAATGAAAAGTGACAATATTGTGGACAAAAAATGAAGATATAATCGAATATCCGGTGTGGCTTAAATCCACCCGACCCGGAAAGCCGTCACCAGTCACAACGGCTAATCAGTCACAGATTATAAGATGTTGGCTTCCTTCACCGGCGCCGGCTCAAGGGTTTTGTGCAACCGCCTTGTTTCGCTGCCGCCCGTCCTCTTCCGCCCTAATCCTCTGTTGCATTCCAGATTACGAAGCTCGACATTCATGGCGAGTCCATACAATTCCTACGCCGGCAAATCCACTTTCACCGCATTAGCCCATTCTAGCAGAAGGTAATCCCTGCTTTCCTCAATCCTCCGACGGAGTTTTTCGCGTTCTACGGTGTAGTACTGGTTGAGCAAGCGGTTTCTGCTATTCATATATCTGCGTTTTCTCTTTTTTTATTTCCAATATTTTTTTTGTGAAATTAATTGGTGGCTGTAGTGGTGGTGAGGGTAGAGGCGGAGGATTGGAGACGAAAGATAATCGCCGGAGATCAAGAGGCGGCAGTTCTTCTGGGAATGACAAAATCGATGCTCTTGGCAGATTACTGTAAGCACGTTATCATTGCCTTTTACATTTGCAGGGTTGGTTGCAAAACAAAATGACCCTGTGTAGAGGATGAACATATATGTTTTCGTGTTTTTCTGTTTACATTAAATTTTGATTGCCAAAGGGTGAATTCAGTTTATTGCCTAATAAGGGTTACAGTTTTTGTGGATCTTCTGTTAGTGGTGCTGTGACCTGAAGGAATCTATGAACTATTTTGAAGTTTAAGCTGCTCTTGTTTTACAATAGTTGTGATTTCTTTTTGCTGGAAAATGATGTTTCTCAAAATATGAGTGTGTAAGTCGTAAGTGTACATCCTACATTTACTGATGTTGATACTAGTTTGATTGTTTCCAAATCTCCTTTAGTTTAGTCGAACTTCATCAATTTTTGGTTATATTCGAATGTGAAGTGGATGCTAGCTTCTTGATGTTTGTAGTTAATTCAGTAGAGATGTTGTTCTAGTTACAATTCATCCACCTTGCTATTCTTGTTATTAATACTGCAGAACGCGTATATTGAGACACATGGCTTCAGAGTTGAATTTGGAAATGAGGAGCGACGGATATGTCAAGGTCCAAGACCTTCTGAAACTGAATCTTAAGACTTTTGCTAATATACCACTTCGATCTCATACAGTCGATGATGTTAAAGAGGTTTGACATCTTGCACTTATTAAGTTTGGATGTTCGATACTTACATGTTATTTGGACAATGATTGTGATCGTCTCTCATTTTCCTTCACTAGAAAAATATTGCGATCACGTATTTGAATCCTAAAATTTATTTGTGAAATATTTGCATGCAAGTGATCACCTATATACTTGTGACTGGGGAAAAAGTATAAGGAAACAACCTTCCATGTTTTGTGACGCGGCTACACATTTCCGAACTTAATTAATGCAAATGTCATTTGGTGCTGGTTTTCTTGCTTTTATGCTGGAAATACTTAATTGTAATTTATAATATTCTAATAGGCTGTCAGAAGGGATAACAAGCAGCGGTTTAGTATATTGGAAGACAACCGGGAGCTTCTAATACGTGCGAATCAAGGCCACACTATACAGGTTATTGAACTTTTGTCTCTTGCAATTAAGGCAGTACTATGTATTATTTTTTAAGTATCTAAAGGAAAAGGAATATGGGAGTTATCACCTTGTTATGTAAAATGTTCTGGTGCTGTTAGTGTTCCACTTTTCCATATATATATTTTTTTTTTCAGTAGGATGACATTCTCTGACATTAAAGAGCTGTAAAAATGATCTCACTATTCCAAGTTGACCTTTATATACACATTTGTCTTTAAATCATTTCAAGAGGCCAATTCTTTAATTTATTCATAGGTTTTTAGCATTTCATGTTTTCATGCTTTTTGAAATAATTTATACTTTTTGTTTGTTCTGAATGATTTGGACAGACAGTTGAAACAGAGAGCTTGCTTAAACCTATACTCTCAGCTGAAGAAGTTCCAGGTTGTAATTTTAAAATTTGTTCCTTTTTTGTTCTCTAAAAAGAGATTTGGGTCCTTTTTTTTTTTTTTTTTTTTACATCNTTTTTTTTTCTTTTTTACATCCTCTAATGCATGGTTACGATCAGTTTGCGTGCATGGGACCTACATGAAGAACTTGGAGTCAATTCTTGAGGGGGGTCTCAAGCGCATGAAGAGATTACACGTGCATTTCTCGTGTGGCTTGCCAACCGATGGAGAAGTTATTAGTGGTAATATATTTGATGATCATACAACATGATACTATCTGTCATTTCTTTTATAGCTAATTATGAATTTACGGTTGAGGTTTAGTCTAATTATAACAAAACCCCCCATTTATGTCATCAATGTATTTGTTTCTCTTTTACAAACTGCACTTCAGTAGATAGGTATTTGTTACGAAATAAGAACTTCAAGCAGGTATTTGAAATTTTCAAAGATGTATATATTCATCTAGTGCATTGGAATATAAGCTTGTTGATGAATAATCCGTGTTGATAAGCTCGACATGCTTTTTCAGGTATGAGACGAGATGTTAACGTCTTAATCTTTCTGGACGTGAGAAAGGCTTTGGAAGGTACGAACTATGAAGCAACAAAATATCTGCTCGTGTGGAAATGAAAAGAGATTCCATGCTTCTTTTTGTGTGGCATTGTTTCTAACTATCTCGTTTTTCCTACTAACAGAGGGAATGAAGCTGTATATATCTGACAACAAGGTAATTTTAACAGAGGGTTTTGATGGAGCTGTGCCTGTGAAGTACTTCCAGAAGATAGAATCTTGGCCAAAGAGAGAGCCTATTCCTTTTTAGAATGAAATTTAATTGAAAGTTGAAAAAATCTTGAACTTTGTAAAGGTATTATCTACTTCTTGTGTAGTTTTGGGTTTCTTCCTTCTCAATTAATTTTCATTTACTCTTTTCTTCATCATATTTATTTAATTATTTGTTTATTATAAATATACATATTCGAATCATGTATAAGCCATATGCACCTGACAGGATTAGTCCGATTGGATATGAAAATGATTTAATTTTGTAAAAAATTGATCTCATTGAGTTGTTAGTTAAAACAGAAGAACTTCAATTTCATCTCATCTCATTTTTTTTCACACAATCAAAAATAACTAGTCTACAACATTACATATTTTCAATAAAAAAATATTATTTTTTAACTCACGTAAATTTTACCGTTAATTATTGTTCCTTATAATTTTGTAATTTATAAACTGCATCATCTCTAACCATCGTCTATTTATAACCTCAAAATCTCATTTTCTTAAATAACAATTTTTTTTTTCATTTTTTTTTCAAGTTTATTAGCCAAGGAAAAATATATTCGAAAATAAAAATAATTCACGTCCAGTCTCACCTAAGTCTAAGAATCAGTTGAATAAATCTAGAGAAAATTACACAATTTATTTATAATCTCTATTTATTTATTTGCATATTTACAAAAGTTTTACTTTTAATTATAAATATACTAACTTTTATGGTTTATATGTGGTTGATTCATGGTCTTCTTTTAAAATTGTTTTTATTATTACTTTGTATTTATGGCTCATTCATAAAATGGATTATGTATAATTTTATTTTAAATGTTGTTTTCTTACAAAAAAATTTTAAAAAGTAGTAAATTACAGTAAACATGTCGGATGTTATGATTGAATTTGAATCTACTTATCATGGATTATTATTATCCAACGACCAAATCTAGACAAGATAATGCAAAATCTGTCATGACCATTTGAGGAGAACTATAAAAAAATGACCCCGAAGTTTTAACTTTGTTACAGAAACTAACATACACCTCAGACATAAATAGTCAATTCTATGATAACACTAAAATTAAGGGGTAGTTTTGTAATTAGAGCTAAACCATCACCAGGAACCACGTATAGCTCTATACTTAGCTGTATGTAAAGGATGCAACTTCACCATCAATTCCTATGGTTGTAAGAGAGCACAATTTCTAATGACCGGAAAACTGTCGACATAACCTCAAAATTTCATGGAGAAAACGAGGGAAAATAGACCGACAATACATTAACAAATAGCGACTGAAAATTCAAAAAAAAAATGTAAAAAACTACACAGGGAAAAGTCTCAAGATGTCAGTAAATGGAGATCATCAAGATCTTCATGCTCCACCGACAGAAAACTCGACACGAACTTTTTCTATTGTTTCGTAAATATTTCACAACTGAAGGGCACAGACAGCAATAATTCATGAAACTACACAGCATAAAGAAAAGTAAGAAAATGAAAATGATGCGGAAAAATTTTCTACTTTAGAACAGCGACAAACCTGCATTCTATTCCAGAAAAATATCGATTTGTCAAGTCCAGACAGTGTAACTTCAGAAACAATTATCTTTAGCAGAATAAAATTGAGCTAGCTACTTGAAAACCGAAATATAGATATTTACTCGGTATTCCTAATGAGTAATGAGAAGCCATTTTACACTAATATTCCATGTTCCAACTTAAAAGAACTAAAGGAGCAATAAATAGGTCATGCAAACGAAATAAATTTAGTGTCACGATACAGACTAGCAAAAATGGAAGCAGGAAAAAAAAATGAAAAAAAAAAATTGCTATGTTTTAGCTTTCAAGCAACAAATTAAAGCACATCACCCCGTATGAGGTAACTACAAACATCATCTATCAACACATAAAAAAAAATAAAAATAGAAAACGTCATCTATAAACACAGAAACAGCTCTAACAGAAAACATCATCTACTAATAGCACGTCATTTTTTCAGTAGTCCTACCAAACTATTGAATCAAACAGAAACAGCTCTAACATGCCACAAATTATGTCGCTATATATCGAGTTTCGAGTCAAGAACATAACATGGATATATCATAAACCTAATTTGCCTAAGTTCTAAACAAATTTACCTCTCATCATTCTTTGTTCAGATATTAACTCACTTTAATGCTATACCATAACTTGGTTGCTTAAGCCTTCTCATGCTACAACGTAAGCCTTTTCGATTCACTTCATTTACGATGATATTCGATTCACAAGATAATGTAACACCTATTTTGATTCACAAGATAATGCAACACCTTTTTCGACTTTTACACTTAATGTGAACTAGATTCTGCCAAAAGCGATCAAATATGGAGTTCATTAATCACACTACACAGCTACCATAAATGGTTGGCCACTATATATTCGTGACCCCATCTAAGGTAAATATTCATAGCGAGATATAATACTAAATCAATAACCACCACACGCTCGTTTATTACTTGATCCTGAACAAGATATGAGCATGCTGACTGAAAAAAAAGAAGACACTTACGAATCTAGGATCTAGCTTCTCAAAGTCAAACTAAGATTCATTTCAAAAACTAAAAGTCCAAAAGAAGAATCATTTCTTTGACCAACGCAAGCAAGTGTGCGCCTGTGCTCTTATTACAGGACAAACAAATGTAAGCAAACAAATCAACATAAAATCACGTAACCGTCAGAATAAGGCCAGCTTATTTTTTATTCAAATTGTATTCAAATTATCCATGACCATCAATTGGTAAACCTTTGCTCTCTATCAGTCTTGAATTCTACACAAATGATAAAAATACAACAATTACAACCACGAGAGACCCAGAGTTGGTTTTTTGTCCTTCAATGCAGATGATTAACACACCGCTGCAAGTAATGCCCACCATCCAAAAAAAGAAAAAGAACCCTCTTTTCACCATGGGATCACGACCACTCCTTACATGGAGTCATCAAGGTATAAAGAAAGCATGATAATTGGGATTTTACGAGTATAAACAA
>BKCP01007515.1:1969076-1993746 GCA_008636005.1 Striga asiatica
ATTGTGCTTTTCTTTGCTAAACAAACACAATTCCATTTGAATGGTGGTTTTATTATCTTTTAACTAAACTTAAGGTCTCCTAAACAACCAGTTTTGCTATGGAGTCATCGGATGGCTCGACTTATGGAGTCATCCACACTTATTCACCAATAGTGTATTGACACGTGTCTTACAATCAATACAATTTGGACATGTGTCAATACATTAAGTGGTGGATGACTCCATAAGAAAACCATCCGATAACTCCATAGAATTTTTGCCTAAACAAGTGAACAAAACTAATAAACGAGGACTATTGAAATAGAAAACTGAAAAGAAAAATATTGTAAAAGTAAATGAATATTGATAACAATTTGGTATAAAAAAATACATTTTTATTTGGTTACAAACATTTGATAACTTTGCTACCTCCAGGTTTCAAAATACAAATACATTTAACATATATTAGGTTTAGATACTGACTATTACATTTTTTTTTTACACATGCACAATATGTACGTGACAAATAACATAAATTATATTTATGGAAAGTAATATAAATTTTTAAGTTATTAAGAATACTACATAAGAAATTACGTTTTCTATTGAATTCGTGACTTGTACATAACGAGAAGCCTTTCACTTTCATCTCTTGATACCGAAATTCGAACGGATTGGCAAGGTGCCTTCCCTGGCATGATGTAGTGCAAACACCCCAGCTACCCAGCTATTCCGAATGTAAGTAGAATTTATGAATTTACGTTTTAATTAATTGAATAGAAGCTAATCAAAATAATTTTAAAAATATAGTACAAACATAACAATAATATATAAATTTATAATTAATATTAGTATAGTAATTACAAAACGAAGTAAATAACATAGATAATTACACGTTAGATATTAAAACGGAGATATAAATTTTTGGGTCAGTTCTAATGGTTAGACGAGTCGGTTTATGTAAACAAAAATGCATAATTATATTATTAAATGTCATACTTTCATTTATGTATTTTCAAAATTTAATGTTTGTTAATGAAAATATAATGTCGATCTAATGATTATGGAGATTTAACAAACGACCTACGGTCATGTTTCCAAATAATTCATGAGCATTATATGGGATTTATTATTATTATTATTATTATTATTATTATTATTATTATTATTATTATTATAAGATTACCCCAAATTCTATATAAATGCCAATAAACCAATAAAATAAAATAAATAATTTTGCAATAAAAGACCACAGATCGGAAAAAAAGTTGGCGGCCCGCGTTACTTTTTTCTAATATGGGTGATTTTTGGTCGGAAAAAACCTCTTATAGCTTATTATTACGCTCAAGTGGCTCTCTATTTTCACGTACTACGGAGCTTCACGGCTCATATTTCCGGCGAGGTCTCCGATCAGGTAACTCTATCTACCAACCTAATCTGTTTTCTCTTGAAGCTAAGTATTGTGCTTCAATGTTTTTTGTTATAGTCCGATTGATGCTCTGAATGTATTAGATTTCGTCATTTCTAGGGTTTGGCAAGAACCCATTTGGGTTTTATTTAGTTCATCCCGAATTTTTATGTTAAGTTGCGCTGTACTATTGGAAATGTAACAAGAAAAGTTGGGTATGAGCTGATTGGTTCAAGGGGCTGTAGGATTTCTGTGTTTTCCTTTTTGATTGAAAGGATTTTTGCGCATAATGTTGTTATTGTGATAACTTTGTTCTTGATATCTCAAGTACTCTCTTATTTAACCTCCTCGATTGCTTTTTGTTATTTTAATCTGTCTTCCACTTATCCTAACACTAGATCTCTTTGTTTTGTCCATTGGTTAAACCGAAATTTACAATTTATTCACTAAATGGTGCTAGTAGTAAGATTGATGAGTCTTCTGAAAAAGGTGAAGTCTGTTCAAGTGGTAGTATTTTTGGAAGTAACTCTAATTCAGTTGTGTATAGTGCATCCGATTATGAAATTCCTGAGTATCTGATACAAAATCTGAACTTCCCTGGGAATTTTATACATGATAACTGATACCATCCCAATTTGATAGTCTATTTTTGAATTATAATGAATAAATCCAGTTTAGTTTGCCTGGATCTCTAATATATCGATGGATTTCAAATCCTTATCTCCTATTTTGAGTTAATTTTTTTTGGTCGACTCCTGTGGAATTCAAAATCTTATACTTTTAAATCATTTCAACAAATCCTCTTATCAAAAGCCAAAACTCAAATCTTTTCATACAATGCAAACTATAAGTGTTTCCAGGTCTCTAATGACAAAGCACATCCAAAGCTTTCCCAATTAATGGAATGAGAATTGGGCTAAAATAATTTCCTTATTCGTTTAATTGAGAAATGCACTGATATTAGCATCATGGAAATTTCTTGTCTGTTTATATAATCTGTGCACATTCCTATCATCTTAGGCATCTGATACTAACAATCCGTATTTCTTAAAAGTTTATTTCGCAATGAATGCCAGATTGTTTTATGTCTACATAGCTGTTAAATTCAGACTTAAAGGTTGGCTCTCTGTACCGTGATTTTCTTGACGTCTAAAACGTGTCGCCATTACTTACAATTCTGTATCCTAAAGAAGCATCAATTATTACTCACATATATCTCACATCACCCTTCTCTAACCAGTACCTCATATGAACCTTCTCTTGTTTGCAGTTAATCCCACAGCATCTTCCCGAAACCTCCAACAGTAACTCAGTAAAACTTCATTTTCTCTTGGTAAAAAAATTAAGAAAAATAAAAAAAGAAAAGAAATAGGTAGATATGCAACACAGTGGTGCAAGAGATACCCAACTTCGTGAGAACAGCAACCAAAAGGTCCATCCTCAGCCAATGGACGAGTCCACCAACCAAACCCCCGAGGCTATGGAAGCTCTCGTATCCAGAATCTTCACAAACATATCCTCCCTAAAATCGGCTTATATCCAGCTCCAAGCAGCCCATACCCCTTATGACCCGGACAAAATCCAGGCAGCCGACCGCCTCGTCATATCCGAGCTCAAAAACCTTTCCGAACTCAAACACTTCTACCGTGAGCACAACCCGAAGCCCGTCTGCACCTCCCCTCAAGATTCCAGGCTGGCGGCCGAGATTCAAGAACAGCAGAGCCTCCTCAAGACTTACGAGGTCATGGTGAAGAAATTCCAATCCGAGATTCAGAACAAAGACTCTGAAATCCTCCAGCTGGAGCAGCAGATCCAAGAGGCCAACCAGAAGCGGGTGAAGCTCGAGAAGAATCTAAAACTCAGGGGTCTGTCGGGAAAGGAACCGGGAAACAGCAGCGGGGGCGAAACCGTAATTTCACCCGAACTTTTCCGGTCGGCAGCCGAGGCCGCCTCGCGGGCCATCCACGACTTCTCCAAACCGCTGATCAACATGATGAAGGCCGCCGGATGGGACCTCGACTCAGCGGCTGGCTCGATCGAGCCTGACGTGGTCTACCCGAAGCGGGCCCACAAGAAGTATGCGTTCGAGTCCCACATCTGCCAGAGGATGTTCGTCGGATTTCAGGACGAGAATTTCTCCATGAATCCTGAAGAAGATTTGATTTCTGTCGCCACCAGTAAAGAGAATCTATTCAAGGAGTATCTCGAGCTGAGGGAAATGGACCCGCTGACGCTGTGGGCCAAGGCCCAGACTCGATGTTTTGTAAATTCTGCCGAAGCAAATATCTTTTGGTGGTTCACCAGAAAATGGAGGCCTCGTTTTTCGGGAACTTGGACCAGAGGACATATATTGTGGGTGGGGGGCACCCGAGGACTGCTTTCTACCAGGCTTTTCTGAAACTGGGGAAAGCGGTGTGGCTTCTGCACAGGCTGGCGCACGCGTTTGATCCGGCGGTCAGGATTTTCCAGGTGAGGCGCGGGAGTGAGTTCTCGGAGGTTTATATGGAGAGTGTTGTGAAGGATATTGTGGTGGGTGAAGGTGAGAATGAGAAGCCGAAGGTGGGTTTGATGGTCATGCCGGGGTTTTGGATGGATGGTGGTGTGATCCAACCGCAGGTTTATCTTACGGGTATTAAGGTGGCTGAATGAGTGTAACTCACTTTGAGTCGTGTGGTGTGTGTGTGTGTGTGTGTGTGTGTTTGTGTGTGTGTGTCGATGTCTGAAAAGAGCACAAAAAAAAAGCCTCCTTCTCGGGAAGTACTCGGAGGATATCTAATTGATCCAAGGTTTCATCTTGTTTACAGGCAATAAGTGGCTGAATTAGTAGTTCGATGTTTGTGTGGTTCTGTGTGTGTGTGTGTGATGGAATTTTGTGTTTATATTTTTATTTTTATTTTCTGAAAGCAATCACGAGCTGGGGGGGATGGGCAGGATTTCTGGCCTGTACATTGCGTGGATCAAAATTCATATTCATGTTCTTATGTCAATGATGTATTCGTGTTTTTAGTACTCTTTGTGTTTTAATACTCTAAAGATAACCCTTGAATTGTATTGCAATAGCATACAATACCTCTGATGGGGCTTTAGGTGTTCCTGAACCAAGCAATGGTACCCTAAAAACCTTTAGATGATGATTGACTGGTGGCTCACTAGTCCAACATTGAGGAACACCTCTTGTTATGTTCTTTGTTTCATAGGCTTCAATAAGGCTTGAAGCTTTGAGTTCATATTCTACATTAATCAAACCCAATTTTTCTATCTTTTTTTAATTTTTGGACTGGAAAAATTTTAAACCCCTTAATTAGTTTTGAGTTGGTATCTAACATTGATTTGAGCTTTAAATTGCAGTTCTTACGACTCAGCTGAACACCACAGAGAACCCCACACTTTGTTAGTATCAAATAGGTCAAGTTCAGCAAATACTTATGGTGATTGGTGAATACAACACCTTAATTCTCATTCGTCTCAGCTGAACACCACACTTTGTTCAGTATCAAATAGGTCGAGTCCAGTAAATACTTATGGTGATTGGTGGATACAACCCCTTAATTCTCATTCTGACATTCAAGATATCCATTTTGGTGCAAACAAGATCCCCTGTTTTCACTTCAGCTATCAGAATTATTGGCACCAAGGTACAAAAGTGGTTCACAACGTCGACAAATTGTTCACAGCAGCTGCATGACATGCTACACACACAATCATGTTTCAACTATAATAAAACGAACAACTTACGAATCATCGACACAACCAACCGACTTCATTAGAACAGTCAAAAGCACAAGGCGCTTGGAGTAATAAAATCACTAACACGAACACAATCTTCCGCAAATAGAAACTTATCACATTCAAAGACAAACCTGACCGCTCTATCGCGTGGATTATAGCTAACCAACCCGACAAGTTGGATTGCCAGAAGAATATCCCCATTTTTCCTGAGACCCAACACACGAATACAATTCCAGCCCCCGAAATAAGTATACTCCTCGTAAAACGAGCCTCCGAGAGTATACATCCTCGCCCAAGACTCCTTCACCCCATACTCTCTCATGCCCCAAATCATAATCGGGCAGCCATCGTCCACTGCAAGTGATAGGTATCCCCCTAAAACTGCAATGTGGAGAAAATTCCGTCTAGACAGCGGATGGACCGAGTTTTTGACTATCATGGGCAAATCCATCTCGACCTCCCGAAAAAAATTGTCCGCCAAGTCGAACGAAACAATGCCCAAATTATCGTCCCTAAACCAGTGCAGCCTCCCGCTCGCCAAAACCCCTCCAGCGAATGTTGCCCGAAACCTATGAACCGGCACATTCTTGGCCCTTTTCCAGGTGTTACTCTTGAAAGTATACACATAAGCATTCGTTTTCTCCTCCTGTTCATAAATTTTCATATAATCCACACTCACCACAGTATAGTCCCGGGCGGAAGGATTGTATCCGAAGCCAAACACGGATTTGTAGGATTCATCTCGACAATCCACCTTACTGATCAGATGATTCTTTGGCAGCAATTTGAAGGTCTTCGTAAAGGGATTGTAAAGGTAGATTTTTGGTCGGGGATAGGACGAATAGGCTAAGCACAGAAGGCCGTTGCAAGAGCCGACTATCCCAAAGCTGCTGGGGCTGCAATCATCGGAAAAGGGCAAATTGATCTCTCGAAATATGCGGTCCGCCTTATTGTCTTCTTCCTCGCCGGCATCATCATAAAGATCGGTGAAGAATACGGAAGTGTGGATACGGTGAACGCCCAGAAAAACCCATGTCCGATTAAGAGCGAATTTGCAGGAAATAAGCATATCGAGGAGAGACGGGTCGCCGTGACTCAAGTTCCACGCCGGACAGACGGCTCTGGATTGAGCCACCGTCTTCAATGGCAGTCGAGATAGAATCCCGGCCTTGATCTCTTGTGGTAGGGAGCTTAAGAAATCTTCGAATTTTGCTGATTTCTCTGCGTTAGTTTCACTGTCCGCCATTTAGGTAGCGAATCTTGTGATGACTGGCGAGGGTTGTGGCGTGGGGGAAGAAAGGGGATACAATGGCTAATATATTTATCGGGTGTAAATCATACTCCCTCTGTTTCAAATTAGATGTCGTTTTGACTTTTTTGATTCATCCATTTTGCTACGTATCTAGACATATTTTATGTCTAGATACGTAGCAAAATGGATGAATCAAAAAAGTCAAAACGACATTTAATAAAAAACGGAGGGAGTATATGGTAAATCATATACTCATTATATATTAAATTATTAATTCAAAACATACTGAGTCTAAATGACAGATTCACATATTTCCAAATTTTATGTGATAAAATTTTGATGCTTCATTATTAGACTTAGGTAGATTTTAACCTGACGCGCCTAGTTAGGCTTTCAAATAATAGGAACAAAGATCTTCCGTAATCACTGTTGTACTCAAATCCTCTCTGGCCGGAGAGGGGGTGTCTTTCGGATTATCTATAAATATATTGATTATTTTATGATCATGTTACATGTATTAATTGTATTTTAATATTATTTATTATTATAACAATTGAATTGTAAATGTATTTTAAAAGTTAATAATTTTTGTAGTTTTTATCAGTTTTACATATATAATATATCAAATTAATCATTTCTTGATAAGGTTGGATTTAACATCCATATTGTATGTATAAAAAAATAAATTATATTTATCTTTATAACAATAATAAAATTATTTTTTAATATTAATTAGAAAAATAAAATTATTTATCAATTAATATATTTATGTTTCAAGTAGTTATATGATATAAGTTATAAAAATTACCTTAATATAATAAATGTAAGTCGCACAAATAACAAGTGTCATTTTAAAATATATAATAATATATATTTTTTTGTAAAAAAAGTAATTAAAATTTAAAATAATTTTTCTCATTAATTTTATAATTTAAGAATAATTTTTTAATACACAGGTATTGTACTAGTTTGTTATTAATGTAAAGAAATGGATAAAGAACTGAGTATAGAAATCAGATATAAAAATTAGATATAATGTATATTGGTTTTTTTTTGTTTTCTTTTCGTTTATCATCTTCCATTTTATATAGTGGCCTTTTATAGGCATCTTTGCCGACATCATATTGCGTTTCTTACACAAAATTTTCATTTCTCTATCGTTTTACTATTTACAAATATTGGTAAGTCCACCATTTACACTATTTATTACACTCCCCTTGAAATTACCACTACAAAATATGCGTTTGCGTTGCCTCATTAACAACTTTATCTGGAATAATCATGTGGAAAAAAAATCAAGATAAAGAAACAAGAATAAAAACCTTATCTGGAATAATCATGTGGGAAAAAAATCAAGATAAGGAAACAAGAGTACAACTGCACATGCTCTCCTTCGAATGATCATCTATGTAAATCTCGAAGTTGTCTCATTCGTTCTTGACGTGCTTTCAAAATGTTGCAGTCGAGAACACTTCGTAAATAAGTCTGCTGCATTATCGCTTGATCGCATTTACTGAATTTTGATTTGATTATTCCTTTCAAGCTCTTGAGTCGATGTCTGAAAAGAGCACGAGAAAAACATCTCCTCTCGGGAAGCACTTGAAGGATGAGGGATTAGGCAGTATCCAACTGATCTTAAGTTTATCTTTTTTACAGACATTAATGGTTGATTAAGTAGTTGGATGTGTGTGTGTGATTCTGTGTGGGTGTGTGATGGAATTTTGTGTTTATATTTTTATTTTCTGAAAGCAATCACGAGCTGTGGGGGATGGGCAGGATCTCTGGCCTGTACATTGCGTGGATGAAAATTCATATTTATGTTCTTATGTCAATGATGGATTCGTGTTTTAGTACTGTCGAGCACTCTTCATGTTTTAATACCCAAAAGATACCCCTTGATGGGGCTTTAGGTTTTCCTGAACCAATCAATGGTACCCAGAAATTCTTCAAGTGATGATTGACTGGTGGCTCACTAGTCCAACATTGAGGAACACCTCCTGTTATATTCTTTGTTTCATAGACTTCATAATCCTCATTTAAGTTGAAGGCTTGAAGCTTTGAGTTCATATTCTACATTAATCAGACTCAATTTTTCTACCTTTTCTTCAGTTTTGGACTGAAAAAAATATTAAACCCCTTAATTGGTTTCGAGTTGGTATCTAACATTGATTTGAGCTTTAACATTGTGGTTCTTACGACTCAGCTGAACACCAACACCACACTTTGTTAGGTCAAGTTCAGCAAATACTTATGGTGATTGGTGAATACACCACCTTAAATCTCATTCATCTCAGCTGAACACCACACTTTGTTCAGTATCAAATAGGTCGAGTTCAGTAAATACTTATGGCGATTGGTGAATACAACCCCTTAATTCTCATTCGATATTCAAGATATCAATTTTGGTGCAAACAAGATCCCCTGTTTTCACTTCAGCTATCAGAATGATCGGCACCAAGGCACAAAAGTGATTCATAACGTCGATAATTGTTCACATCAGCTACATGACACGCTACACACACAATCATGTTTCAACTATAATAAAACGATCAACTTAGAATTGCTCAATTAACGCAAGATAAAAGCGATAAAATTGTTCTAATATATTGACTTATGAAATCATCGACACAACCAACCGACTTCAATAGAACAGTCAAAAGCACAAGGCGCTTGGAGTAATAAAATCACTAACACGAATACAATCTCCCGCAAATCCAAACCCATCAAATTTAAAAACATCACATTTAAAAACAAACCTGACCGTCCCATCGCGTGGATTATAGCTAACCAACCCGAAAAAGTAGATTGCAGAAGAATATCCCCATTTTTCCTGAGACCCAACACACGAATAAAATTCAAGCACCCGACATAAGTATACTTCTCGTAAAACGAGCTTCCGAGAGTATACATCCTCTCTCAAGACTCCTTCACCCCATACTCTCTCATGCCCCAAATCACTATCTGGAAGCTATCGTCCACCGCAAGCGACAGGCATCCCCCTAAAACTGCAATGTGGAGAAAATGCCGCCTAGTCAGCGGATGGACCGAGTTTTTGACTATCGTTGGCAAATCCATCTCGACCTCCCGGTAAAAATTGTCCGCCAAGTCGAAAGAAACAATTCCCCACTTATCGTTCCTCAACCAGTGCAGCCTCCCGCCCGCCAAAACCCCTCCAGGGAATTTTTCGCCAAACCTATGAACCGGCACATTCTCGGCCCTTTCCCACGTGTTACTCTTTAAAGTATACACATACGCATTCGTTTTCGTTTTCTCCTCCTGTTCAGAAATTTTCATATAATCCACACTCACCACAGTATAGTCCCGGGCGGAAAGATTGTATCCGAACCCAAGCACGGATTTGTTGGATTCATCTCGACAATCCACCTTACTGATTAGATGATTCTTTGGCAGCAATTTGAAGGTCTTTGTAAAGGGATTGTAAAGGTAGATTCTTGGGCGGGGATAGCCATAGGACGAATTGGCTAAGCACAGAAGGCCTTTGCAAGAGCCGACTATCCCAAAACATATGGGGCTGCAATCATCGGAAAAGGCAAAATCGATATCTCGAAATATGCGGTCCGCCTTATTGTCTTCTTCCTCGCCGGCATCATCGTAAATTTCGATGAAGAATACGGAAGTGTGGATATGGGTAACGCCCACAAAACCCATGTCCGATTAAGAACGAATTTGCAGGAAATGAGCATATCGAGGAGGGACGGGTCACCGTGAGTCAAGTTCCACGTCCGACAAACGGCTCTGGATTGAGCCACCGACTTCAAGGGCATTCGAGATAGAATCTCGATCTTCATCTCTTCTGGCAGGGGCCTAAGAAATATTCCAATTTGGCTGATTTGCCTGCGTTCGTTTCTTTATCCGCCATTTTTGTTTGTTCCTTTTCTTGAAGTAGAGTGGGGAGAGACGGAGGGTTGCGAGGAAGAAGGGGTGTACGACGCCTATTATTTTATAGGTTGTAAATGATATATTTATATTTTTATTTTCATTTTAGGTAAAAAAAAATGAGAGATCTATATATATATAATTACTAGCTAATAGAATTTAATAAAACCTATTTAATTTTACCTATGTGGCAATTTAACAATTTTTCCTCCAAAAACCGTTACATTTTGATGTATTTAATCTTTCATTTAATCATTAAATAATTAATACTCATCACTTCAAAATTACAAAAATCATTTTAAACTTTTGATTAATGACAGTTGATCATATAATGTGTTGACCGTATAATGTGATTAGATGTTATTATTGTTGTTACATTTAATTATTTTTTTAAAAAAATAAAAAATATATTTGAAATTCCTAAATAAATAATAAATAATTCACAAATAAAAGACGTACTAAAATATACATTACATCCAATCAGATAAACGCAATTTAAAAAAAAAAAAATATTCCAACTCTTTTAATTGTAAATTTGGTCTGCAAAAAAGTGAAAGAAAAATAATTAATCATTATATATACAGACTCACAATAATTTATTTATATCTGTGCAAGTGCACAGGTCGAATACTAGTTGAGAATAATTGTTCTCCCTTAAAAAATATCACATGTCATGTAGGAAATCCCCTCTATATATAATTTCAAAAAGCGCTGAGCCTACATGGTAAATTTCTCATGCTTTGGAATCCTATTTGGCAAAAAATCATGCTTTGGAGTTAGACTTGGATATAAATTAATATTTGTATTAATTGTATTTTAATATCATTTCCTATTATAACCATTGAATTGCAAATATATTTTAAAAGTTGATAATTTTTACATATATAATATATCAAATTAATCATCTTTTGATGAGCTTCGATTTGACATCCATATTGTATATATAAAATAAATAAATTATACTTATCCTTATAATAATAATAAAATTATCTATTAAAATTAATTAGAAAATAAAATTATTTATCAATTAATATTTTGCTTAATATTAAATAAACATATTCTACACTTATGCATATACATATCACCATAATATTTCTATTTACTTAAGATATATATTTTTGTACTTATGTAATAGTAAATAATATCGATATTATTATAATATAAGTAAAAAAATTCAACACGGGTTGACATTTTCATATACATATTGTATATATAAAATAAATAAATTATATTTATCTTTATAATAATAATAAAATTATTTATTACAATTAATTAGAAAATAAAATTATTTATCAATTAATATTTTTCATAATATTAAATAAACATATTCTACACTTATGCATATACATATCACCATAATATTTCTATTTACTGAAGATATATATTTTTTTGCTTATGTAATAGTAAATAATATCGATATTATTATATGATATAAGTAAACAAATTCAACACGGGTTGACATTTTTATTTAATGTACAAGTGTTTACTTATTATGATTAAAAAAATATAATTTGACAATTTAATTAAAACCCAAAGTAGTGTTTTATATAAAATTAAATTATTTTAATTTTTAAAAAAATAAAAAAAGTAATATTTTTTACAAAAACTTTCTAATTCAACACCCGTGTAATACACGGGTATTGCACTAGTATACTTAATTTATAAAAAAGTGTTTCACAATGCATTTAAAAGTGGATCTAGTCTAGCTTATGTGGCAATAAAAGAATGAGACCAAGCCCACTCTTGGGTCTGGGTCTATTTTGGTCCCAAGTGTGAACTTGTACAATCAGCAATCATTTACTATTATTATATTTTTATTGGTTGTTAGGTATTCAATACCTAGTACTTTTTTTTGCATTAGATAATTTTGGATTTTTTAGCTTGAGTTTGTCCATGTCATTATAAACTTAAGTCTATTTATTTGTCACATGCAAAAAGAGACCCAAACCATTGTGGATGCTCTTAGGTCTAGCTTTCACTCTCTAGAAACCTTATCTCTACCTTTTCATTTTCTTTTGCCGGCCAGCCTCTCCTCCTAGCCGCCCCTCGTCGTCGGTGGCCCCAGGGGCCACCGGGTCGCCCGTCCTTGTCCTTTTATTATGTCTTTTTCTCCCTCGATTTGGATATGCGAAACATAAACTATGCAAAAAAATATCGCATAACATAAAATATGCGACGTTGGATTTTGATATTCGATTCTTGAATATACGAAAACTTCTCGCACATGGTAAGTTATGCGGTGGATGTGGATATGCGAGTCGTTATTATGCGAAAATTTATCGCATAGCATAAAATATGCGGCGTTGGATTTGGATATTTGATTCTTGAATATACAAAAACTTCTCGCATATGGTAAATTATGTTGTGGATTTGGATATGCGAATCGTAAACTATGCGAAAACATGTCGTATGACATAAAATATACGACGTTTGATTGAATACGCGATGCTTAAGTGTTTCGCATACTTGTTAACTATGCGTTAGATATTGATATGCGAGACATAAATTATGCGAAAACTTGTCACATAATTGTAAAATATGCGGCTATCAATTTGATATGCGATAAATATATAGGCAAAATAAATTTTCTTAACAAAAATTATACAATGGATTTGGATATGTGTTATTATATATACGACAAAATCTCACATAATTGTTAATTATGCGGTTCATTTGGATATGCGATTAATATCACGTATAATTTCGTGATTATTGGGGGTGAAAAAAGAAGTTTTTTTATAGAACATTGTGCTAAAAGAAAGTGCATGTATATAGTGGGGGTAAAAGAAATTCCCCATATTTATTTATAAGCAAAATTGCATATTAATACACCACCTTTTATGTTTTGCAATTTAATTGTCACTTTTGTAATTTAGTAATTTAATACACCGCTTTGACTATTGTTTGGAATACGAATCACAGGGGCCCGATTTCCGGTTTTTCTGCTGACATGGCGTTGACCTGACATTTTTTTGCTGATATGGCATTCCACTTGTCAATGACACAAATAGCGTTTTATATATTTATACATTACGTATGGATAAATCAAATTTAATTTAAAAGATAATGTAAATTATATTTAATCAAATTAAATTTAAAAGATAATGTAATTTATATTAAATTACATCAATAAAATATAAAATTATAATAAATTATAAAATAATAAAATAAATTATATAAAATTAAAAAAATGAATAAAACTAAAATAACTCTTTTTAACTTAAGACAATGAAATAAAATTTACTAAATAAAATTTAGAAATAAAAATTATTTATTTCTAATTCAAATGATTTACTAAAAAATGATAATTCATATATAATTTTCTTAATTCATATTTTATGGTAGAGTAAATCATATTAATAATTTTTGTTTTCTGAAGCTATAAAAGGATCTATTAAACTCAAAAGAGAACAATGTTCGAATACAATAAACAACAACCCGAAACAAGAGAACTGGGAGACACGCTTAAAAGCAACGTAGAACCTCAACAACAAACAAGACAAGCAACATTCACAAACTATAAACCCTCCACTGCCAAATAATATTTTTTTATTTTATTATATTCATTTACGATTTTTATTTATTTTAATTTATTATTTCATAATAAGTTATTATATTTATTATTTTATTTTATATTATTATTTTTTTATAATTTATTATCTTATATCATGTTATTTTTATTTTATTTTAACTAGTGTACTTTAATTTAGTTTATTTTTAATTTATTTTTATAATTATTATTTTTCATTTCTAAATTTATATAATTAATTTTATTTTAATATTTATATATATAAATTTTTTAATTTAATTTAATTTAAATTCATCCCAATTTAATATGTTTTATCTTATGTCATTTTAATTATTTAATTTTGATTTTATTTTATATAATTTAATTTATTATAATTTTATATTTTATTATTTTAATTTGATATAATTTACATTATCTTCTAAATTTAATTTGATTTACTCATACGTAAGTCGATATATTTAAAACACTATTAGATTTATCAACTAACGTGGATTGTGTGGTGATGACAGAGTTACCATGCAACTTTCATGCCTCAGGTTCGAATCCCATGACCAGCATATTTTATATATATCCAATTGATACGTGGAATGCCATGTCAGCATAAAAATGTCATGCCATTGACACGTGGAACACAATGTCAGTAGAATGGTTAGAATTGCAAACAATAGTCACAGTGGTGTATTAAATTGCTAAATTACAAATGTGGTGATTAAATTACAAAAACATGAAAGGTTCTGTATTATTATGCAATTTTGCCTTATATATACAACTAGTGCATATCAGGTGGGGTGTACGGAGAAGCTCATCTTTTAAACCTTTTTTTAGACTTTGTTTTAAATATAAATGTTTATATTTTTTACATCTCGTCTCATTATGAAAATAAATAAATACAAACAATAAAAAATCATTTATTATTAAACAATTCTCAAGACTTCTTTCCAGCAACACCTAAAATATTAATCATTGATTTCAGCAACACTTCTTTTCCAGCAACACCTAAAAATTTGTTTTAGCAGCTCATTACTCTTTTACTCACTACCTCATAAACAAATCTCTCTTTCGGCCTTACCAAAGCCTATGGGGAGACCCAATTACCATGAGCTAACTTATTCTTTGACTCCATGGAGAATAGAGCTAATTGTTTATTTATTTATTTATTTATTTTTGTTGTTGTAGGCTGAATGTTTCTACTAAAGAAAATAGTTGACTTATCATTACAAGCTGCCTAGCTTAATAAGACTGAATAATATTATTGAGCGTTGAAGCATAAGAGAATCATTTGAGAAAAAGTTCATAATAACCTAAACTGAAATAAAAAAGATTAAAAAATGCTTCTGAAATGATTATAAAAAGGTAAAAAGGATTATAAAAAAATAAAGAGAAAAGAGATTTCCTTATCTAATCCCTTTAGAATGTTGAACATACACTACAGTTGTACCATTAATAGAGAAAGAAAAAGAAGTTGCGTTGATACAAGCCCAAATCCAAGATATAAAAATTTCACAAAAATCAATCTTTTAAAGTATAGCAAGCAAAAAATTATACTCCACTCTATTATAAGCGTTAGTCATATATCAAGCTTGAGAGCTAGAACTTGGCTCTTTTACTGTTCTAAGGCAGTTTAAGTGGTTGATGAACTCATTAGTAATCAAAACATTATCAATGATTTGTCTGGCAGAAATGAAAACAGACTGATTACTACTTAATAAAAAAATGTAACACATTTTTTAACCTATTTGCAATATTGTTAAAAACTAATTCTTATACATAACATATCAAAGGCTTATAGGTTTATCTTACGGGTATCAAGGTGGCTAAATGAGTGTAACTCAGTTCGAGTCAAGTGCCTGTGTTGATGTTCTCTGACAAAAACGCAAGGAAAAAGTTTCCTTCTCGGGAAGCACTCGGAGGATGAGGAATTAGGCAGTATCAAACCAATCCCAGGTTTATCTTTTCTACAGACATTAAGTGGCTGAATGAGTAGTTCGATGTTTGTGTGATTCTTTGAGTGCGTGTGATGGAATTTTGTGTTTATATTTTTATTTTATGAAAGCACTCACGAGCTAGGAAGGGAGATGGGGGGGATGGACAGGATCCATGGCCTGTACATTGTTTGGATCTAATTTTGAATGTTTGTTCTTACGTCACTAGTATTCGTACTGTCAAGACTTCTTTGTGTTTTAATACTCAAAAGATACCCCTTGTATTGCAATAGCATACAATACCTCTGATGGGGCTTTAAGCCTTCAGGTTTTCCTGCACCAAGTGATGCTACCCTAAAAAACTTCAAATAATGATTGACTGGTGGCTCACTAGTCCAACATTGAGGAACACCTCTTGTTCTGTTCTTTCTTTCATACACTTCAATAATCCTCAACTAAGTTGAAGCTTTGAGTTCATATGCTACATAAATCAAAACTCAAAATTTCAACCTTTTTATTTATGGAAAAATTTTAAGCCCCTTAATTAGTTTCGAGTTGGTATCTAACACTGATCTGAGCTTAAACATTCTGGATTCTTACTACCCAGCTGAACACCACAATTTGTTCAGTATCAAATAGGTCAAGTTAAGCAAATACTTGTGGTGAATCCACCACCTTAATTCTCATTCGATATTCAAGATATCCATTTTAGAGCAAACAAGATCCCCTGTTTTCACTTCATCAACCAGAATCATCAGCACCAAGGCAGAAAAATTATTAATAACGACTGACAAATTGTTTGCAGCAGCTACATACAATCATGTTTCAACTATAATAAAACGATCAACTTAGAATTCTAATATATTGACTAACGAAATCATCGACACAACCAACCAACTTCAATAGAACAGTCAAAAGCACAAGGCGCTTGGAGTAATAAAATCACTAACACGAATACGATCCCCCGCAAATCCAAACCCATCACATTTAAAAACAAACCCAACCGCCCCATCGCGTGGATTATAGCTGACCAACCCAAAAAAGTAGATTGCGAGAAGAATATCCCCATTTTTCCTGACCCAACACACGAATATAATTCGAGCGCCCAACAAAAGTATACTTGTCGTAAAACGTCTGTCCGAGAGTATACATCCTCTCCCACAACTCCTTCACCCCATACTCTCTCATACCCCAAATCACAATCTGCACGCGATTGTCCACCACAAGCGATAGGTGTCCTCCTAAAACTGCAATGTGGAGCCAAGTCCACCTAGACAGCGGATGGGCCGAGTTTTTAACCATCATGGCCAAATCCATTTCGACCTCCCGGAAAAAATTGTCCACCAAGTCGAAAGAAACAATGCCCCACTGACTGTCCCTCAACCAGTGCAGCCTCCCGCACGCCAAAACCCCTACAGGGAATGCTTCTCCAAACCTATGAACCGGCACATTCTCGGCCCTTTTCCATGTGTTACTCTTGAAAGTATACACATACGCATTCGTTTTCTCCTCCTGTTCAGAAATTATCATATAATCCACACTCACCACAGTATAATCCTGGGAGGAAAGATTGTATCCAAACCCAAGCACGGATTTGTAAGATTCATCTCGACAATCCACCTTACTGATCAGATGATTCTTTGGCAGCAATTTGAAGGTCTTTGTAAAGGGATTGTAAAGGTAGATTCTTGGGCGGGGATAGTCATAGGACGAATAGGCTAAGCACAGAAGGCCATTGCAAGAGCCGACTATCCCAAAGCTTCTGGGGATGCAATCATCGGAAAAGAGCAAATTGATCTCTCGAAATATGCGACCAGCCTTATTGTCTTCTTCCTCGCCGGCATCATCGTAAAGTTCGTGAAGAATACGGAAGTGTGGATTCGCTTAACGCCCATAAAAACCCATGTCCGATTGAGAGAGAATTTGCAGGAAATGAGCATATCGAGGAGAGATGGGTCGCCGTGAGTCTAGTTCACGCCGGACAGACAGCTCTGGATTGAGCTACCGTCTTCAATGGCAGTCGAGATAGAATCTCGGCCTTGATCTCTTGTGGTAGGGAGCTTAAGAAATCTTCGAATTTGGCTGATTTCTCTGCGTTAGTTTCACTGTCCGCCATTTTTGTCTTTTCCTTTTCTTCAAGTAGAGAGGGTGGCGACTGGCGAGGATTTTGGCCCTTATTAGTGGGGAAGAAAGAGTATACAATGGCTATTATATTTATGGAAAGGGTGGTACTATTTAGCGCCCCATTTTACTAGTCTCGCTCCTTTGGACAATTTTATTCTTCTTATTTTTTCTAAACATCTCAGAGGAAAGTGTACGGTGAAATGTCGTCAAATTCGGAGGTACGAAAAATTTTGTGTCCGGCCGCCGGAACTGGATGGCTTTTA
Organism: Striga asiatica; assembly: GCA_008636005.1. NCBI lineage: Eukaryota > Viridiplantae > Streptophyta > Magnoliopsida > Lamiales > Orobanchaceae > Striga > Striga asiatica. Next base: position 1,987,180 of record BKCP01007515.1, read on the forward strand.
GACCGTCCGGCCGCCGGAACCAGACGGTTTTTAAGCCGTCCGGTCTGCCAGTCCGGTCTAAAAGCCGTCCGAAAAGTACGGCCGGTCGGCTAAAAAGCCGTCCGAAAACGACGGCCGGTCGGAGCCGGTCCGTCCGGTTCGGCCGGCCGGACATATATATATATATATATATATATATATATATATATATATATATTTTTAAATTATTATGTTATATATTCGAAATAATTATGTTATAAATTAGACTATATTATTATGTTATAAATTATTATGTTACATTTTAGACTTGATTATGCTATAAATTGGACGTTTATCGTATTAGGAGTTACAAATTATTATGTTACATGTTGAGTATAATATAAATTGGACGTTAGATATTATCGTGTTACGAGTTAGAAATTATTATATTACATATTAGTCTTAGTTATGTTATAAATTGACGTTAGATAGTATCGTGTTAAGAGTTACAAATTATTATGTTACATGTTGATTATAATATAAATTGGACGTTAGATATTATCGTGATCGTGTTAGGAGTTACAAATTATATAAATTGGACGTTAGATAATATCATGTTATGAGTTACAAATTATTATGTTACATGCTAGAATTAATTATTTTAATTTAACATGTTTTAAAAATATAAATATTGTACTATATAGCAGGAGTCATGGGAAGATTTTGGAGGAGATGGTGTTGATTACAGTCTGCGTTTCGATATCTGTACATTATATAATAATGCTCAGGAGGCTATTGAAGCTGCAAAACACCAGGCAATGCTGAATGGTTTCCTATTAATAATTTCGAGCCACAAAAAGAAAACAGTCAGACTTTTGAAGTGCCATAGAGGCGAACGGTACAGAGGTACAGACGGAAATTCTAGAAAGACAAAAACGAATAAGTGCGGCTGCAATTTTGAGATCAAAGTAAAAAAAAGGTGTCCGGCGCTCCATACTGGAGGATCTGTAGATATAGCAATGAAGAGAAAGGCTACCATAACCATGCATTTGCTGTGTATCCTGAGGGTCATCGCCAGTTGAGCGGCCTCAGCGCTTCATCTAAGAAAATTGTTCGTGACATGACGGACGCTCAGGTGGCTCCGAAAAAAATTATGGCCGCCCTGAAGGAAAAGAATCCGGGAGACAACGTTCATGTGCGGCAGGTATATATATTTATATCTTGTAATATATGTTTTAATTAACTTTTTTAAGTTAATTATGATAATTAGTAATTTTTTATATGTAAAAGTTATTGTAATAATTAATAAATTTTATTATATTTACTAATGTATTATTATTGTGATAGTTAATAATTCTTTTATCAAATTAATCGCATTAATATACTTTTTATTTATTAATATAATAAATTTTTTGTTTTAGAATAATAGTCATTATAATTAACGCTAATCGGTGACAGGTATATAACTTTAGAGATAAGCTGCGGAGAGATAGTTCCGACGGTAGAGACGTTCCTTCCCAGCTTATGCATTTAGCCGTGAGCAGCGAGTATACAGTTTATGCAGAATCCGATCCGAACACGAAAGCGTTGACGCATATATTAATGGCCCATCCTGCGTCGATCAATCTATTCCGGACATATCACTGGTATGTCGGCGTAGATTCCACGTATAAAACCAACATGTATGTTACTTTATACATACTTTATTAGTATGAATCTTAAATAGTGTGTTTGATTAAGTTAACTTTTATTTGATTATATTTTTTGTCTTTTTGGTCTCATTTGCACAGGTACAAGATGCCGTTGGTCGAGATGATTGGGATGACGCCGTGCAACCAGAACTTCTTAATTGCGCATGCGCTCATCAGGGACGAGAAAGAGGCCAGTTACGACTGGGTTCTAGAGAAGTTGAGACTACTGATAGGCCAAAGCGTATATCCTCATGTTGTTGTCAGTGACAGAGAGTTGGGTTTACTCACTCCTATTCAGAGGCATTTTTCTGAATCAGCTCACTTACTCTGCACGTGGCACATCAACAAGGACGTGGAAGCCAGAGCCTACAAACTATTTGGGAAGAGTAACAAGTTCTCGGAGATTTTCACGCACAGTACGTGGAAGGCGATTGCAGAGGCCAGTACGTTCGATGCCTACACCGATGCCGTTGCCGAGCTGCACGCAAAATATTCGAACTCTCCAGAGGTGATACGGTATGTGGAGGGCACATGGTTAGTGCACCGCGAGAAGTTTGTGAAGGCTTGGACCAACCGAGTGACACATTTTGGAAACACAACTTCCTGTAGGGTGGAGAGTGCCCACTCTGTGTTGAAGGAGTGGCTTCAGACGTCCACCGGCGCGCTCGATACAGTTTGAAGATTAATAAGCACATCGATAATCAAGTGACTGAAATCAAGTACGTACTGCAATTTTTAAATGCGTTACTATATTACTACATTAATTAATTATAATCTAAGAAGAATACACGGTATAAGGGAATCCTTTTCGCGAGCGTGATACTGAGGGTCTCGCATTACTGTTTTAGTTTATTGGATGCTGAGCTTACGAGGATGCACAAATTGGGCACCGATGTTTACACTAGCTGCGGCTGTGTATTGCAGCTCACTCATAGACTTTCTTGTGCCTGTCTTCTCCGTAACGCAGTTGATTTCGACATTCCGATTGATCTCGGAATGATTCACCAGTTCTGGAGAACGCTCCAGATATTAGAGCCAGGTAATTTAAGATTAATGTTTTATTTATAATTTTATATTAAAATACATTATTTGGTTTAATTCATTGACTTTTTTTATCGTATACTTGTAGGGACTGGTCATCAGAGCCAGGCGAGCCACGCTGCATGGTCAGATGCGGAGTTCTTTCAGACGCTTGTGAGTGAGGTTGAAACCCGTGATCCCGCGACGATGCGGTACGTGAATCAGTTCATGTACAGTCATCTTTACCCAGACCAACAGGATTATGCGGAACCTGAGGTTAAGGATAACCCGCGAGGTCGTCCCAAGAAAACAAATTCAACTAAGCGTAAACCATCTGTTTTTGAGTACAACAATAGATCGCGAGGTCGGAAATCGAGCCGTACGACCACTTCTTCGCGTAGACAGACAAGTTCCTCTTCTCACCAGTCACAAGGGGATGAAGGTCATACATTTTTTTTTTTTAATATGGCTGAGCGTTAATTAAAGTATTTATAAGATTATATAAATTGTGATGTCAAATTATTATTATATTTATTGCAGAGTTTAGACCGACAAATATATTCGGATTTTCAATGTGGCAAAGTATCCCCTGGCATATGTTGGACTACATAGTGAGTTACATGAATGTGGATGCAGATGGTAACTGCGGATTTCGGGTCATCGCGAGTCACGTGTATGGTCACCAGAAGTACTGGGCAGATGCAAGAGACAGCATTGCGAATGAGGTCGACAACCACCGTGAATTGTACGAGTACATCTATTATAGAGATATCGACGCCGGACTCAGTCGCGTAAGGTGGGGCAAGGGCCCTTGTGGACGGGCTCACTGGTTCGAAGTTCTAGAAGACCTCTACGCCGTTGCGACCCTATTTAATGTGGTTGTCATTCATTTGAGCTCTGGTTCGCAAGGTGGGCAGCACGACTTATTCAGCATCACAGTGTTGCCTCTCACTGCACGATCATCGGCTAGAGGACCATGTCGTGAGATTGGCATTTGCCATCTTGGTACCGTAGCACACTACATTCGTCTAGATTTGACTGATGATTGTCCATTACCGCCTATTCATAACATGTGGTTCCGTTACTGAGATCAATCGGTTGTGGGTTGGGAGGATCAATACCAATCTAGGTTGCAATTATGGTATATTGTTCAAACAAAAGCTTCTTGAATAAAAGAACGATATTATTCACTTATGGTGTAACGCTTCTCATTCAACTTAAGTGTAGCAAATAAAAAAAATAAATGAATCAGCTCAACTTAAGTTTAGCAAAAAAAAAAAAATTAAAACCATTCATAAAATCATTCAACTTAATGTTTTACAATAATAATTAAAAAAAACATTCATTACATCATTATTGGACATTGTCGTAATCCAACTTAAACTTAGCCAGTTGTTCTTCGACTTCCGCCGCCATCGGACATTCGCATCCCTGCTGCCAAATCGATGTAATGCCCAAAAGACGGTCCACCCACTAAAAAAATGGAAGAATAAAAAGATAAGACTAAAATTTATTAAAAAAAAATCATTGTAATGAAATAACATTAATTAAAATTTAGTAACCAACTTACATAGGCGGTATTGACACGCGTTGGGACCTCGTTCTCGTCCGCCAGCTCCTCGCCCATGAGAGTCAGATGGGAAACCCGACTGTACCACTGCAGGTAATCCTCAGTCGCCTCCCTGCGATCCTGTGTGGTGTGGGTCAACATACTGGTGTTGACCGTCCCAAAAATCGGGAACTGGGTCCAGGCACCTACTGCAGCAGCCTCAAAATGCTCAACCTTGTAGTTCCTAGACTCCCAAGCACGTACTGCACTGATTGGCAGGTATGTAGGGGAGGGACAGTCTGGACATACCCCAACTGACGCAGACACCGCGCAGGCAAGTACGGCTCGACGACATCGCGGTATCGAATCAATCCGCTATAAAGAGTCCTCGACTCTATCGCATCTGGTCTGGAGCTGCCGTATGGCAACCATTGCACCTGTTCACAATTGCATAAGAGCATTTATAAAAATAATTATATTATTTTAAATAACGGGTAATTAAAGTTAAATAAAATAACTTCATGTACATTGGAGGCAGTGAGTCTGTCGAGGCGCCGACGGATGGATGTGAGCCGATCGTCTGACCGTGGCGCATTCCCTACGCTCCACGAGTGTGATCGTGCGAGACAGTCAGGACCGATGGGTAGACGCCCCCGGGGCCAGAAATCGGGGAAATACTCATATATCCAAGACTGCAGAAGAGTCAAGCAGCCCGACATCTGGGCAGAGTCCCCTCGGCTGGCAATACCTAGCTGTCTGTACATGTATGCCAGCGTAGTCGATCCCCATGAGTAACCACCAATCAAATCCAAGCCGTCGAGCACCTCGTGCAGGAGCTTGGGGGTCACTGTACTACCACTCTTGTCGACGAACAAAGTAGTAGCCAGCATCACCCACATCCAGGCACCCGCCTCATCCCTAGCCGGCCGGCGTTTCCCCCTGAATGCCCCCGAAATGGCGGCTTCGGACACCGAACCACGCTGCCAGAACGAACTCATGAGTTTGCCCTTGGTGACCGAAAGTATCGACATGCAGAGCCCATGGCAAGCGTCCGAATCCGGGTCTTTAGCGACCACGACTCCCTCCACTGGAACGCCTAAAATGGCCCGGACGTCGTGCAACATGATGCTCATTTCACCAAAAGACAGGTGAAACGAGTTAGCATCCGGCTGCCATCGCTCCACAAAAGCAGAAACGAGTGGGGTGTCTAAGTGGGTGTGCATGGAGTCGACCAAATGTGACAGCCTAGTCTGGTCGAGAAGAGCTCTCGCATCGGAAGACATCTCTTCACGCCAAGCCTTCAGATTCTCGATCGCTCTCAGTCTGTTGTGGCATTTCAGCGGCCCCCTCAAATTCCCACTCCACATGCGGGAGGCGACGTGCCCTAGAAAGCTAGGGATGACACTCCTATCAATGGGCCCACCGGGCACTGGGCCTTTAACGATCCAGGGTGCACCATCATCGGTCCTAGCTCGTTTCCTAGTACCTGCATTAAAATACAACATATATGTATATATTGACTTGCTGGCAGATGCATTAAATAAAATATATTTAATAAAACATATTTCATAAGTTTCTCGTTCTTTTTTTTTTCAATTAATGTACAAACGTTACGTGACATCGAACTGCCCGCCTGGCCAGGATAATAGTATCCATGTTCGCCGTACGGAAGGACTCCGTGAGGTCGCGAACTATCTGGCTGGCCCTCAAAATGATATCCCTGCGGACCAGTTGGCACTGGTGCGGGGGGGCGGGAACTCTGACTAGCCTGACGAAGCTGTACCCTCCGAGCCTCATCGATCAACGTCTGCCTTTCCATGTCCCTCTCCCGACGGACGGACGCATTGGCACACCGACTTCTAGTGTGTCGGGTGCCAGAACCATCATAATAGTCATCGTACGCCTTGTCGTCGTCCCTGACATTAGATTGTCCAGGTCTGCCAACACCCTGAATCAGAAATATAATTATTAAATTTTTCCATATGTAATGACTATTCTAATAACTATTAAAATAGATTATAATTCATTTTTCTTTTCATATATAAATTTTATTAATTATTATTATAATTATAATTGTTGAGATTTATAATAGTTATTATAATTTTTTAGTTAAATTATTATAATTAATACTAATTTATAATTATTATTATATTTAATTAAAATTATCATTACAAATTATTATTATTATTTCTTATAATATTATTATTATAAGCATTTATAATTTATAATTATTAATATTATTTTTAGAATTTATAATTAATTACAATTTATTCAACTTATTATTATTATAATATTTAATAATTATTATTATAATATATAATTATTATTATAATTTATAATTGTTATTAT
>BKCP01007515.1:1999718-2059159 GCA_008636005.1 Striga asiatica
ATGTTATGTGTTCAATTTTAATTTTTTATTTTGTTCTTTTTTTCCTTCAAGATCTCATTAATGTTAAATTTAGATAACTTCTCTATGATATTTCCTTTTACGTTTTTTAAGGTATTTTGAAGTTGTTTAGACGTTAATTGTTCGTGCATGTTTTGATGTTGTTTAGTTGGTCTGACACCCTATTGAAAAGGTAGATATGCTAAGCCAAGAGAAGTTTAAAAATCTCACAGCTTAAAAAGAAAGTAACACCAATTACTGGTGTTCCAAGAATAACCAAATACAGAGTTAAACACATGCATCACAAGAAAGAATATTTAAAACTGGAGAAGAAAGTTCACAGAAATAATAGCATCAAATATGCCGACTGCTACATTCACCAATGTGAGTCTACCTAGCCCTGATATATCATTAAAATACTTGATTCTCATTCGATATTCAAGATATCCATTTTGATGCAAACAAGATCCCCTGTTTTCACTTCAGCTATCAGAATTATCGGCACCAAGGAACAAAAGTGATTCATAACGTCCACAAATTGCTCACAGCAGCTACATGACACGCTACACAAACAATCATGTTTCAACTATAATAAAACGAACAACTTAGAATTGCTCAATTGACGCTGAGATAAAAGTGATAAATTGTTCTAATTTCAACTATAATAAAACGAACAAGTTAGAACTGTTCAATTAACGCGAGATAAAAGTTATAGATTGTTCTAATATACTGACTTACGAAATCAAAGACACAACCAACAGACTTCAATGGAACAGTCAAAAGCACAAGGCACTTGGAGTAATAAGATCACTAACACGAACACAATCTTCCGCAAATTCAAACTCACCCACATCAAAAAACCTGGCCGCCCCATTGCGTGGATTATAGCTAACCAACCTGCCTAAGTAGATTGCCAGAAGAATATCCCCATTTTTCCTGAGACCCAACACACGAATAGAATTCAAGCCCCCAGAAAAAGTAAACCTCTCGTAAGACGACTGTCCGAGAGTATACATCCTCTCCCAAGACTCTTTCACCCCATACTCTCTCATACCCCAAATCACAATCTGGCGGCAATCGTTCACTGCAAGCGATAGGTATCCCCCTAAAACTGCAATTTGGAGAAAATGCCGCCTAGACAGCGGATGGACCGAGTTTTTAACTATCGTGGGCAAATCCATCTCGACCTCCCGGAAAAAATTGTCCACCAAATCGAACGAATCAATTCCCGACTTATCGTCCCTCAACCAGTGCAGCCTCCCGCTCGCCAAAACCCCTCCCAAGTCGAATATTGACCCAAACCTATGGACCGGCAAATTCTTGGCCCTTTTCCATGTGTTACTCTTTAAAGTATACACATACGCATTCGATTTCTCCTCCTGTTCAGAATTTTTCACATAATCCAAACTCACCACAGTATAGTCCTGGGCGGAAGGATTGTATCCGAACCCAAACACGGATTCGTAGGATTCATCTCGACAATCCACCTCACTGATCAGATGATTCTTTGGCAGCAATTTGAAGGTCTTCGTAAAGGGATTGAAAAGGTAGATTCTTGGTCGGGGATAGGACGAAAAGGCTAAGCACAGAAGGCCGTTGCAAGAGCCGACTATCCCAAAGCTGCTGGGGCTGCAATCATCGGAAAAGGGCAAATCGATCTCTCGAAATATGCAGTCCGCCTTATTGTCTTCTTCCTCGCCGGCATCATCGTAAAGTTCGATGAAGAATACGGAATTGTAGATATAGTCAACGCCCACAAAAACCCATGTCCGATTAAGAGCGAATTTGCAGGAAATGAGCATATCGAGGAGAGACGGGTCGCCGAGAGTCAAGTTCCACGCCCGACAAACGGCTCTGGATTGAGCCACCGACTTCAAGGGCATTCGAGATAGAATCTCGATCTTCATCTCTTTTGGCAGGGGGCATAAGAAATATTCGAATTTGGCTGATTTCTCTGCGTTCGTTTCATTATCCGCCATTTTTGTTTTTTCCTCTTCTTGAAGTAGAGTGGGGAGGGTTGCGAGGAAGAAGGGGTGTAGGACGGCTAATATTTTATAGGTTGTAAATGATAAATTTATATTTTTATTATGATTTTAGGTCAAAAAAATGTGAGATCGAGTAAAATTATTTTTATGTGTTAAATTTTTGAACACATGTCAATCAGTAGATTAATATTAAATTTACATTAATTGAATATTAAAAAAATAAAACTTTCATTTGCACAGTGCATCCATTCAACATGCATACAATTTGTGTATGTGGATTTATTCATTTATTAATAAGGTAAAAGAGTATATTAGAAAAATAAATCACAAATTCTAATAATTATATGGATGATGTTATTTTTTGTTGATTCATTTAATTTTTATTTATATCATCAAATTTATACAATTGGTATTTATTCAATAATTTCTCAGTTACAATATCTATAACCACATAATAAATATTTTTTTGATCGATTCAGAATAAAACTACAAAATATTAAAATTGCAAGAACTCAACAAAAAATCTCATGAACATAATATTTTACTTTTCAGGACATTATTATTGATAATTTTTAAATTTTAGTTGTAATCATCAAATGATTCTACTATATTTAAATAAATTCTCAAATATTTTCTTGGATAAATGTAAAGGGTGGGATTTTACCAAGTTTATGAAAAGCTCAAAATTTTTGTCAAATAATTATCAAAATGCTGAGTCATCGTGTTAGAAAGAATGTGTGAAATTAGAAAGTGTGCTTGACAATGTTAACCTTAACTAGTACAGAGTCCGTGCGATGCACGGGATGCACAATTTTAAGGCTATTTATCCAGGCTTATAATTATATACATGAATAAAGAAAAATGTGCGGAATATATATAGTACGTGACCCGTGCGAAACATGAGATATATTTATTTGGAGAATATTATATTATAAGATGCAATATTCAATAAACGTTTATAATACGCAAGAAAATTGTACAATGTTCAATAAAAGTTTTATAATATTTAAGTGGAGTCTTAAAGTCTCTTGTACATTAAGACTACTGACAAAATAATATTTTAATCAATGAGTTTCCTTATAATATTTAAGTGGAGTCTTAAAGTCTCTTGTACATTAAGACTACTGTCAAAATAATATTTTAATCAATGAATTTCCTTTCCTTGTAGCCAAATTGTGAATGTAATTTGAGGAGTACAACAAATCGATATACAGCTGACTTGCTTTTTTCATTGTAGTTTTTTTTCTTTTTTTTTTATAATGAATTTTAAGATATTCTAAAATATAGCAAAAATTATTTTTTAATTACAATTAAAAATTTAACTAAATATAAACTCTCAATCTATGATGTTAATCAACGTTTAAGTCTAAAAAATTAGAAATTTTTACCTCTTTTAATCAACGTTTAAGTCTAAAAAACAATAGAGCTATTATAAGTTTTTTTTTTCTACATCTTTTAAAATATTAAATATGAGCATGTTAGAGCTAGCTTGTAAAATAATTAAAATATTATCTCCACAGCGCTGAAAGTGGAACTCACTACTCGACCAATATTAAAAAAAAAATCTGACTTTGTTTACTCAACCGATAAAAAGAATCTGTCTTTAGCGATTCTTTCTTTAAAGCAAAAGCGCAGATCGAGGCTTGTCGAAGATAAGGGACTCGACTTCCCCTGCCTTATTAAGGACTTCCCAACTTACCTAGCGGAAGAAAAGGGCAAGGACCTATAAATAGAAATATGTCTAGGTCACTTCCACCAACAACTAAAAGCTATTTATTACTGGTGTGGATTCTCCAAAAATACTAGAAACGATGGGATCTCTACAACTTGTTCCACAAACTCCAACTACTAGAAAGGGTGAAACTGACTCCAATCAGTCAACTCCCATCCACGAGTGTAAACCAAGCCCTCGGTGTAAGAGAGAGGCGATGATAGACAGAGAATGAAGAATATCGAATGCCAAATCGAAAAGCAACCCGTAAAGCTAGTTCCCGCGGACTGAGTCTAGTGCTTCATACGATACAAGATAAGGAGGGAAAGGAAGATAAGTACGGGAGATTTGAACCTGATATGGTTGACTACCCAGGGCGTTGGTTGGCTGCTTCTCCCTTTGCCTACCTCTCTTTGTTCAACTCGTGTATCAACGTAGTTGAAGATTCCGTGATAAGAGAGATGCAGTAGCCGACCCGGCAATATAACATAATAAAGATCAGTTCCGGCGGTCGGTCTGTAAAGCAAGATGGGAGGATCGGAGGCTGGAGTTGGGCCGTTCTCTTTCGTTCCGGCTATTTCTTATCAGCCATGCCTTTTCGTTTGGCTGTCGGATCAGTGGAAGATACTTCCCCTCTTCATGGTGAAATGGCAGAAGCGAGCTTTCTTCGCCGAGATAGGGGAGGAGGTACGGCAGGGGTTGAGATAAAGATCACGTCGTTTGGCCCATTTATCCTATTTCTTGTTGGGTATGAATCCTATCTCTCGACGACGTTGGTCCTTCCTTCCCGCCCTAAGAGCTGATTCGAGGGCATCAATTAATGTGCTTGTCTTCTTTTACTATTATACCTATATACCTACCCATTCATGTCGAATTGTGCACAACCGATTCTTCCACCTCATCTGCACCTCAAAAAAGGGCATTCTTGAGCAGCTCCTTCTGTAACAGCAGCAGTGGATTCAATATCAACGGAGTCTGTAACGGCTGATTCTAGCACAACAACCGATTCTGTAACAAGAAGAGCGGATACGTCGTTCTTTCAAAGAGCGCTTATTCTCCTTCATGTGCAACCTATTCCCCCTAATCAGGCCAGGAAAGGTAGGAATGCAATGATGCACAATCTAAGGACCCATTCCCGGCATATCATCATAAGACTAAGGGACAACATCGATGAACTCATTAAGCAGGGCCACTCACTCAGCCTTCTCATCGTTAGAAAGACTAGAACCCAGTTTGACTTCCTTTCACTGTACCCAAATTCACTGAAACAGTCTCTTCCATAGCTGGTTGAGCTCTAGATGTCTAGACTCGCTTCATAGATTACATAGATTACGCTCGTTCGGTTTTGGGATTTGACCTTCATCTGGCCTGGCCTCTCTCTCGCAAGAACTTTTTCTCACATCACATTGGAATGGAATGCAAAGCATGATTTTCGGTCTTGTACTACGGTACACTGAACACCGTACCAATAACCAAAAAAAGACAAACAACTAGGTGATTCAAGTCGGAAGTAGTGCTTTCTACGGTACGATCCGCAAAGACCTTTCTTCTTTTATGCAATTTGCGGGACCGCAGCAGTTCTCTTATATACGCTGTATGTGGCTGCTTCAAGTAACCACATTTCTAAAGCGAAGCGTAAGTGATAGCTTTCAGTGAATGTGTAGCGAAAGAAGGACGGGTGTAGCGCCCGAGTGAGCGAGTCTTACTGTCTGTCTGGGGCTAATCGCTTGGACTCTTTCCCTCCCGATTGCTTCTTCTGCCGTCAACTCAGGTAGCTCAAGCAAAAGCAAGAAAGAAGAAAGCAAGGCGCACTCAATCCCTTTAACAAAAGAACCTGAAAGCGGGAACAATTGTAAATCGTGTTAGATTTCCGCCCTCATATAATAAAAAAAGTATTGTTAAATAGTGTAGTAGAATTGTTATAAAATTATATGATTTTTTTTTTACAATATGAATTTAATATTTTTTTATGATTTGATAATATAAATAAATCTATACTTAACTTTGACAAATAAAACAAATAAATACTTTAGTAAGTATGTAACGCCCCAAATCAGAAATATTATTAAGAACGGTTTCACTGCTCGACTATAAGTGAAATCCGTAATTTTCAGAATTTTCTGAGTTATGTTTTATATGCTAAATGCTCAATTATGTTAGATTATTCTTTGGAATTTTCTACGTCAAGTTAAGGCCGTAATCAATCCATTAATTTGGATTGATAATTGATATCTATTCGACTCGAGAAATATTTGGCTTCGAACCCTAGTTCCATCCCGAGTCATTTTTTAAGCCATTTCCGAGTCTTAGCCGAACCCTTTGAGACCCTAGCCATCTTACCTCACCGTTCAATCGTAAAGTTTGGACTACTCGTCAAGTTGGGTAGTTGGTTACCTAGAGAAACTTCAATCTGAAGCTCCACTTCCCCAAAGCATTCCTGTTGTTTCTCTAATATCTTCTTTGCAGAAAGCACGGCAGAGTCTGAACAATAAACCATGTCGATCTCCATAAGCGTGTTTATATATCCAATTCCCAATGGGATCTCAATCAGCTTATCTAGACACAATATTTGGAGGCTCTCGAGTCTCGGAAAGTGCGTGGCCTCCACCCACCACTGTTCCAGATCAGAGCACAGGCTCTCGAGTCTCGGAAAGTGCGTGGCCTCCACCCACCACTGTTCCAGATCAGAGCACCTACTAATTTGCAAGTATCTCAGGCTTTGGAATTCGCCATCGGCTGTTACCCATTCGGGCCCCACGAACGCATTACTCCATATCTTGAGGCCTTCGAGATGTGGCAAGGAGCGTATCGTTGTCCCCATCTCCTCCCACCCCAGCCTCGTGCCGTTAAGAGTCAGCCACCTGAGCGAAACCGGAAATGTGATCCTCATCATCACCTCACTTTTCCTAGAAAAAATACAGAAATGAAGAGACACTAGCTTATGTAGTCGGCAGAGATTGTCGAGATCATAATCAGCGGCCGTTAATAATTCATCGTATTCTATTTCCAGATTCTTGATATTGGGGATTCTCTCAACCACTTCTTCACTCCACCGCAAGTTACATACTCCCTGTAGCGTCTCTAGATTCTCCAACACCATCCAACCATTTTCGAATTCTTTCGGATGAGGATCCGTGAGCTGGAACCTGCCTATCATGACGTACCTGAGTTGGGTCATCCGCCAGATGTCCAGCACCGCAGCATAACCGCCCCTACGATAAGAATTATATATTTCTAACGTCTGTAAATTCCAGAGTAGGTAAAATTCCGGAGAAAATTCAAGCTCCTGCCGTTTAATAGGTTTGAACCTCAGGTGGCGCAAGTTGACCATATGACAAAATTCTCCTCCTATTCTGTATCCATGCAGAACCCTCAACAATCTAAAAGGAACAAAAGATGGTAAAGTTTGATCAAAGTCTAATATCAGAGTTCGCGCACGTGATGCGGATTGCACAGCTTTAGGGAGTGGGCTTGCTAAAACATCTAGAGAAAGGGTGTATTTCCTCTCTGATGCGGCTTGATGAATGCTGATACGGCGTTGGGCACACCAGCTTTGGTCGTGGTCAGGGTGGTTGTGTGTTGTGCGGAAGAATTTATATTTCTCGGCTTCCTTTATGCATAGGTCCCTCAATAGATCGTGGATGCGGCAGCCCCACCCACGAACCACGACTAGGTTTTTGAGGACGAGATCATTAAAGTACACTACTCTCGCAGTTGTTTCCAAGCTTTTACCAGCAACCGGTTTCACGAATCCTTCATGAACCCATAGACTCATGAGTCTGGAGACGCTAATCTCATCATCCTCCCGGAACATGCCCATGTAGAGAAAACACGGCTTCAGGTGGACCGGCAGTTGATTGTAGCTCAATTTTAGTATTCTTAAGCAACGCTCGTCATCCTCTAAATTCACGATCGAGCTTAAATTTTCTAAAATATGTTGCCACTTCTCCCTTGTCTGTTCAGACTTTGCTAGAAGTCCTCCGATGACGACAATCGACAATGGAAGGCCTCAGCAGTTCTTGGCAATCTCCTTTCCAATCTCTTCCAGTTCCAGAGGAGGAGGAGGGCACCCTTGTTCTTCCCCAAACACGCACCTTCGCAGTAGATTCCAACTTTCTTCCCTATCCAAAAAAGGCATTTTAAAGTAGCCTTGGCCATCCAGTTTCAAAGCCACTTCCGATGACCTAGTTGTTATTAGTACCTTGCTTCCGCGATTATCTTTGTCATTCGGAAAGAAGCGCTTCACCTCTTCCCACGCGTCCGTACCCCAAATGTCATCCATCACAATCAGATACCGCTTGCCGAATAAGCTCTGATACAATTTTTGTCCTAATTCTTCATATCCGTTGTCCTCACTCCCTGTACACCCTACACAGTGAAGGACTTCTAACAGGACTCTTTTGGAATTATATTCTTGAGAAATTGTAGTCCATCCTCGCATATCAAAGTGTCCCACAATTACACGATGTTCATAAATATTTTTAGCAAGAGTGGTCTTACCGATGCCTCCCATGCCGGCAATTGCAATGATCCAACGACCGGATTGTTGATTGGTCAGCTTATCCCTGACGTTGTCCATGACATCATTGGAACCCCCCGACCCTTCTGAATAAGGATTGTTGGTCAGCTTATCCAGGATGTTGTCGTTCATGACATCATATTTGGTGGCGTCATCCTTGGGAGCAATATTTTTCCGAGCCTTGCCTTTAATAGCAGCAACCACGTTTGTGATGGAATCCAAGTCGTGAATCACTTTCTGTAGCTCTCCATATAAACAAGAGTCTTTGTTGTCTTCATTAGCTTCACCACGAACCTCCTGGATATGATGGGCAATTTGGGACTCCTCTGCCTCCTCTGGTTCCAACATCATTTTCTGCATGTATTGATACAAAGGGTCTTCATATTCATCCCAAATATGATATGCAATGTGGGACTCAATTATATCTTCTGCTTTGTTAGCCACATCGACCATACGCCCCTCCAAATCATCTGCATCATCTTCAATGGTATAGTTTTCAAGAAATTCTTGCAAGAAACCAACTTTTTTTATCAGAGGTTCGATTTTTGTTTTGTCGAGGGAGATGGGTGGGCGAGGATGATTCTGGATTTTGTTTATGGTGTTTGTAAGAGAAAGCAGATCTGCATAAGCTGCCATGGATCTCCTGCTTGATGAAATGAATAGTCAGGAAGAAGTCTGTAAGATGAGAACTGAAAGCAGCAAACAATATTTTTCTGAGGTGAAGAAGAAAATGAATTACTCACTCAGATCAATGTGTGTGTGAAATGTGAATTTGATAATTAGATCTGGACTTTTGAGTTGAGTAGGTACAACAAAAACCATTATTATACAGTATAGTTGGGACCATTAAAATGACCTCTGACATCTTGGCCGACAATGACCTTATAGTCAATAATTCTGCACATGGAAAAACTATATTTTGCTACTCCAAAACACACAGGCGTCGTTTACTTTGCAGGATGGGATAAGACAAATTAATCAAGCCCATTTGCCATGTCAACTTTTAGTCCCTCGTTTACATTTCGGGATGGAATTTGCTTAAGTTAGTCCCGTGTTTACTTCGATGTATTAACTGAGATGATATAGAATCCAAAGACTAGATTGCCCTTCTCTGAATAAATCGTTTTTTGCCATTTCAAACTCGAATTCATTTTGCCCTATCTCTGCGCGACCGACGAGAAGGCAACCTTCACTCCAGCCGAAGAGCCGCCACTCCTTCAATTCGACCGCCGACGACGTCCCCCCGATAGCTACGACCGTCGACGACAACCTTTAATTCGGCAATGCAGTGAGAGGTACGCCCATTTTTCCGGCAACGAATGACCTAGTCGCGTTCGATAGCTAGTCCTTCAATTAGGAGTCGCTTTCGATTTTTGCCTACGGTTCGTGAAATTGAAAAATCTTTGTGAAATTGAAAAATCTTTCGATAGCTAGTATCCTTTCACTTTCGATTTTTGCCATTTTTGGACCCGCAGCCACCAGTTTCAGAACAATGTCGCGGTCGTTTCTGCAGAAATTAGGGGCAAACGCTCGATTTCAAACATGCCCCAAAAACTTAATCGTCTGATCTGAATAGTTTCCCTAGCCCAAACTTCGCCGCGTGAGAGGAAGAAGCGACGAACATAGCCTTGCCGATAAGCCGCGTGTCATTTTTCCCTAGCCCAAATTTCGCCGCGTAACAAGAAGAAGCGACGACCAACGCCTTGCCGATAAGCCGCGACAACCTGCCCCCCACCGTGGACGACGAGCTTCCGAGAAATACTGTTGAAGTGGTACAGACCCGACGGCCTCGCAGGTAACACAAGTCATGGGTAATTTTTTGGTTTCTTTTTCGATGTATCTTGTGTTGTATTACCACACATTCCCGGGCTTTAATTGAAATTGGATTTGTCAATTGAACTGTGTTATGATCTCCATTCGGAACTGTGCCCCTCGTAGATTTTTTTCCATTTGTTGTTGGTAGAAGTTGAAGGAAGCAAACGAAGAATGCAGTCCATTTTTATACATTACTATACCATTCTGTAATGTTGAAAACTGTTCACATATTTAGAAATATAGCAAGTACTTTGTAGGTTGCTCCACTGAAAACTGTTGAAAACTGATCACATATTTAGAAACCTGTTCACATATTTAGCAAGTACTTTGCGTTTAATGGGCTTTACTGTAGATTGGTTGTGTTCCTCCACTGAGAGCCAAATGCATTGGTTTGTTTCTATAAGGTGATCATATGGGCTGTAATAAAACCATGTAAATTAAGGCGTCGTTTGCTTGGATGGATAGGATAAGAGGCTGTTGAATTGAACAACTTTTAACAACCGAACTTTTTTATTTTAAATCAGGTTGTTGAATTGAGAGCCTGCTATCCTAATACTTTAGGGTTTACCAAGGAAATAACCATGTCACAGCGTTCAAACGCGAGTTCAAGCAACCGGTATTACAGATCCTCCGACAGTAGGCCGATGGAGGTCAGGTTGTGCCATCATCACGAGGAATGCGTCGTGTTGACATCAAATACGGATGACAACCCGGGTCGAAGGTTCATCAGATGTCCTCGTCGGAAGGTATATTTTTTATAACACGTTGTCGAATGTTAACTACATGATATTGATTTTCGTTGACTATAGTAAATGATATATTTGGTTAGTTAGAATTTCACATTCGGTTTTTGCCTCCGTCTTATGCTCATTTATGACAGACGGATGACCCGCCTTGTGACAAATTTGAATGGCTTGATCCTGAAATGCCGCCGTACGGAAAAAATTGTCTTCAGAGGTTGAAGGCTGAAAAGGGAAGGCTCCACGAGCAATTAAAGTTCAAAAATGAGATGGAGCAACTGCTCTCCGATAGGCTTCAGTTAAAATGTGCAGAGATACGTGCATTGGAAGATGAGAAGAATGTGTTGGTGAAGAAGTTGGAAATTGAATCAAACAAAATTGTCGAACTGGAGTTGCGACTTGAAGGTGTTCACCGTGAAGCTCGAACTTTGGAGAAGAAGTTCACATATATGAAGTCTACATTTTACTTCATTGTTTGCTTTGTTTTCCTGTATTTTATTTTTAAATAAAGATGGATAGATAAACTTTGTTGTGGTGCTCCACTAATGTTTAATACAGTTAACTGAATTATTTTGCCCAAACTACTTTTGTGAAACTACTTTCGAATTGGCAGGATGTTTGTATTTCATTCAATTATGTGGAATCTTGCGTGTAAAGTTATGAAATATGTCTACTGAATTGAAAGGACATGTGTACAAATGCAGATCAAAGCGGGTCTACTTGTAGGTGTCGGCTTTTCTGCAAAGCTGAATGGATATGTCTTTGCAGGCTTTTGACTTGTCAGGACATGTGTGTGTTGAATTCAATTTTGGGGAATAGTAGTTGTAACATATTAAATGTGTTTTTTTCATGAACAGGACATGTGTACAACGGAAGTGCACATTGATAGGATAAGGCTAGGTTTGCATTTTTTCTGCAATGCTAATCTGATAGGTCTTTGGCGTGGTATGCAGCTTTTCTGCAAAGGTACATTTATAGGTAAATAGCAGCATATGTAATTTAAATTAATGTAAAAATGCATTATTGCTCGTTCTTGCATGCGCAAAACAAAGAATGTGACCACTCGAGTCATGTTTTCGGTCAACAATGTCATAATCGAGGGGACATGCAATGACCACTCACTACACACGCCTACATGTAGGTTTCAGCTACTTATGCAAGGCTGCATTGAATAGACAAGACGAACATGGAGACCATACCCCTTTGTTCAACCAGTTACTACATGATTGATTTGCATCATCAAATTTTGCTATATAATCACCATAACGCATACTAAGTAGTCCACAACCATTGAAGGAAGCGGTCAAATATTACCTAAGTTAAAAAAAACAAGCAAAATTTCTAGGTCATAAAATTGTAATGGCTCCAAATTTGGGTTTAGTGCAAGCAGACTATCTGTACGACCTAAATTGGACGCCAAAGTTTGATGACTTTCTTATCGACTACTTACTTGAAGATAAGCTATGTGGTATCTTTGTTCCTAATGCAGACAATACTGAGTCCATACTTGGTGGTACGCGAGCATTCAATGCGTGGTTTATATGGAGAGTGTTGTGAAGGATATTGTGGTGGGTGAAGGTGAGAATGAGAAGCCGAAGGTGGGTTTGATGGTCATGCCGGGGTTTTGGATGGATGGTGGTGTGATCCAACCGCAGGTTTATCTTACGGGTATTAAGGTGGCTGAATGAGTGTAACTCACTTTGAGTCGTGTGGTGTGTGTGTGTGTGTGTGTGTGTGTTTGTGTGTGTGTGTCGATGTCTGAAAAGAGCACAAAAAAAAAGCCTCCTTCTCGGGAAGTACTCGGAGGATATCTAATTGATCCAAGGTTTCATCTTGTTTACAGGCAATAAGTGGCTGAATTAGTAGTTCGATGTTTGTGTGGTTCTGTGTGTGTGTGTGTGATGGAATTTTGTGTTTATATTTTTATTTTTATTTTCTGAAAGCAATCACGAGCTGGGGGGGATGGGCAGGATTTCTGGCCTGTACATTGCGTGGATCAAAATTCATATTCATGTTCTTATGTCAATGATGTATTCGTGTTTTTAGTACTCTTTGTGTTTTAATACTCTAAAGATAACCCTTGAATTGTATTGCAATAGCATACAATACCTCTGATGGGGCTTTAGGTGTTCCTGAACCAAGCAATGGTACCCTAAAAACCTTTAGATGATGATTGACTGGTGGCTCACTAGTCCAACATTGAGGAACACCTCTTGTTATGTTCTTTGTTTCATAGGCTTCAATAAGGCTTGAAGCTTTGAGTTCATATTCTACATTAATCAAACCCAATTTTTCTATCTTTTTTTAATTTTTGGACTGGAAAAATTTTAAACCCCTTAATTAGTTTTGAGTTGGTATCTAACATTGATTTGAGCTTTAAATTGCAGTTCTTACGACTCAGCTGAACACCACAGAGAACCCCACACTTTGTTAGTATCAAATAGGTCAAGTTCAGCAAATACTTATGGTGATTGGTGAATACAACACCTTAATTCTCATTCGTCTCAGCTGAACACCACACTTTGTTCAGTATCAAATAGGTCGAGTCCAGTAAATACTTATGGTGATTGGTGGATACAACCCCTTAATTCTCATTCTGACATTCAAGATATCCATTTTGGTGCAAACAAGATCCCCTGTTTTCACTTCAGCTATCAGAATTATTGGCACCAAGGTACAAAAGTGGTTCACAACGTCGACAAATTGTTCACAGCAGCTGCATGACATGCTACACACACAATCATGTTTCAACTATAATAAAACGAACAACTTACGAATCATCGACACAACCAACCGACTTCATTAGAACAGTCAAAAGCACAAGGCGCTTGGAGTAATAAAATCACTAACACGAACACAATCTTCCGCAAATAGAAACTTATCACATTCAAAGACAAACCTGACCGCTCTATCGCGTGGATTATAGCTAACCAACCCGACAAGTTGGATTGCCAGAAGAATATCCCCATTTTTCCTGAGACCCAACACACGAATACAATTCCAGCCCCCGAAATAAGTATACTCCTCGTAAAACGAGCCTCCGAGAGTATACATCCTCGCCCAAGACTCCTTCACCCCATACTCTCTCATGCCCCAAATCATAATCGGGCAGCCATCGTCCACTGCAAGTGATAGGTATCCCCCTAAAACTGCAATGTGGAGAAAATTCCGTCTAGACAGCGGATGGACCGAGTTTTTGACTATCATGGGCAAATCCATCTCGACCTCCCGAAAAAAATTGTCCGCCAAGTCGAACGAAACAATGCCCAAATTATCGTCCCTAAACCAGTGCAGCCTCCCGCTCGCCAAAACCCCTCCAGCGAATGTTGCCCGAAACCTATGAACCGGCACATTCTTGGCCCTTTTCCAGGTGTTACTCTTGAAAGTATACACATAAGCATTCGTTTTCTCCTCCTGTTCATAAATTTTCATATAATCCACACTCACCACAGTATAGTCCCGGGCGGAAGGATTGTATCCGAAGCCAAACACGGATTTGTAGGATTCATCTCGACAATCCACCTTACTGATCAGATGATTCTTTGGCAGCAATTTGAAGGTCTTCGTAAAGGGATTGTAAAGGTAGATTTTTGGTCGGGGATAGGACGAATAGGCTAAGCACAGAAGGCCGTTGCAAGAGCCGACTATCCCAAAGCTGCTGGGGCTGCAATCATCGGAAAAGGGCAAATTGATCTCTCGAAATATGCGGTCCGCCTTATTGTCTTCTTCCTCGCCGGCATCATCATAAAGATCGGTGAAGAATACGGAAGTGTGGATACGGTGAACGCCCATAAAAACCCATGTCCGATTAAGAGCGAATTTGCAGGAAATAAGCATATCGAGGAGAGACGGGTCGCCGTGACTCAAGTTCCACGCCGGACAGACGGCTCTGGATTGAGCCACCGTCTTCAATGGCAGTCGAGATAGAATCCCGGCCTTGATCTCTTGTGGTAGGGAGCTTAAGAAATCTTCGAATTTTGCTGATTTCTCTGCGTTAGTTTCACTGTCCGCCATTTAGGTAGCGAATCTTGTGATGACTGGCGAGGGTTGTGGCGTGGGGGAAGAAAGGGGATACAATGGCTAATATATTTATCGGGTGTAAATCATATATGGTAAATCATATACTCATTATATATTAAATTATTAATTCAAAACATACTGAGTCTAAATGACAGATTCACATATTTCCAAATTTTATGTGATAAAATTTTGATGCTTCATTATTAGACTTAGGTAGATTTTAACCTGACGCGCCTAGTTAGGCTTTTAAATAATAGGAACAAAGATCTTCCGTAATCACTGTTGTACTCAAATCCTCTCTGGCCGGAGAGGGGGTGTCTTTCGGATTATCTATAAATATATTGATTATTTTATGATCATGTTACATGTATTAATTGTATTTTAATATTATTTATTACTATAACAATTGAATTGTAAATGTATTTTAAAAGTTAATAATTTTTGTAGTTTTTATCAGTTTTACATATATAATATATCAAATTAATCATTTCTTGATAAGGTTGGATTTAACATCCATATTGTATGTATAAAAAATTAAATTATATTTATCTTTATAACAATAATAAAATTATTTTTTAATATTAATTAGAAAAATAAAATTATTTATCAATTAATATATTTATGTTTCAAGTAGTTATATGATATAAGTTATAAAAATTACCTTAATATAATAAATGTAAGTCGCACAAATAACAAGTGTCATTTTAAAATATATAATAATATATATTTTTTTGTAAAAAAAGTAATTAAAATTTAAAATAATTTTTCTCATTAATTTTATAATTTAAGAATAATTTTTTAATACACAGGTATTGTACTAGTTTGTTATTAATGTAAAGAAATGGATAAAGAACTGAGTATAGAAATCAGATATAAAAATTAGATATAATGTATATTGGTTTTTTTTTGTTTTCTTTTCGTTTATCATCTTCCATTTTATATAGTGGCCTTTTATAGGCATCTTTGCCGACATCATATTGCGTTTCTTACACAAAATTTTCATTTCTCTATCGTTTTACTATTTACAAATATTGGTAAGTCCACCATTTACACTATTTATTACACTCCCCTTGAAATTACCACTACAAAATATGCGTTTGCGTTGCCTCATTAACAACTTTATCTGGAATAATCATGTGGAAAAAAAATCAAGATAAAGAAACAAGAATAAAAACCTTATCTGGAATAATCATGTGGGAAAAAAATCAAGATAAGGAAACAAGAGTACAACTGCACATGCTCTCCTTCGAATGATCATCTATGTAAATCTCGAAGTTGTCTCATTCGTTCTTGACGTGCTTTCAAAATGTTGCAGTCGAGAACACTTCGTAAATAAGTCTGCTGCATTATCGCTTGATCGCATTTACTGAATTTTGATTTGATTATTCCTTTCAAGCTCTTGAGTCGATGTCTGAAAAGAGCACGAGAAAAACATCTCCTCTCGGGAAGCACTTGAAGGATGAGGGATTAGGCAGTATCCAACTGATCTTAAGTTTATCTTTTTTACAGACATTAATGGTTGATTAAGTAGTTGGATGTGTGTGTGTGATTCTGTGTGGGTGTGTGATGGAATTTTGTGTTTATATTTTTATTTTCTGAAAGCAATCACGAGCTGTGGGGGATGGGCAGGATCTCTGGCCTGTACATTGCGTGGATGAAAATTCATATTTATGTTCTTATGTCAATGATGGATTCGTGTTTTAGTACTGTCGAGCACTCTTCATGTTTTAATACCCAAAAGATACCCCTTGATGGGGCTTTAGGTTTTCCTGAACCAATCAATGGTACCCAGAAATTCTTCAAGTGATGATTGACTGGTGGCTCACTAGTCCAACATTGAGGAACACCTCCTGTTATATTCTTTGTTTCATAGACTTCATAATCCTCATTTAAGTTGAAGGCTTGAAGCTTTGAGTTCATATTCTACATTAATCAGACTCAATTTTTCTACCTTTTCTTCAGTTTTGGACTGAAAAAAATATTAAACCCCTTAATTGGTTTCGAGTTGGTATCTAACATTGATTTGAGCTTTAACATTGTGGTTCTTACGACTCAGCTGAACACCAACACCACACTTTGTTAGGTCAAGTTCAGCAAATACTTATGGTGATTGGTGAATACACCACCTTAAATCTCATTCATCTCAGCTGAACACCACACTTTGTTCAGTATCAAATAGGTCGAGTTCAGTAAATACTTATGGCGATTGGTGAATACAACCCCTTAATTCTCATTCGATATTCAAGATATCAATTTTGGTGCAAACAAGATCCCCTGTTTTCACTTCAGCTATCAGAATGATCGGCACCAAGGCACAAAAGTGATTCATAACGTCGATAATTGTTCACATCAGCTACATGACACGCTACACACACAATCATGTTTCAACTATAATAAAACGATCAACTTAGAATTGCTCAATTAACGCAAGATAAAAGCGATAAAATTGTTCTAATATATTGACTTATGAAATCATCGACACAACCAACCGACTTCAATAGAACAGTCAAAAGCACAAGGCGCTTGGAGTAATAAAATCACTAACACGAATACAATCTCCCGCAAATCCAAACCCATCAAATTTAAAAACATCACATTTAAAAACAAACCTGACCGTCCCATCGCGTGGATTATAGCTAACCAACCCGAAAAAGTAGATTGCAGAAGAATATCCCCATTTTTCCTGAGACCCAACACACGAATAAAATTCAAGCACCCGACATAAGTATACTTCTCGTAAAACGAGCTTCCGAGAGTATACATCCTCTCTCAAGACTCCTTCACCCCATACTCTCTCATGCCCCAAATCACAATCTGGAAGCTATCGTCCACTGCAAGCGACAGACATCCCCCTAAAACTGCAATGTGGAGAAAATGCCGCCTAGTCAGCGGATGGACCGAGTTTTTGACTATCGTTTGCAAATCCATCTCGACCTCCCGGAAAAAATTGTCCGCCAAGTCGAAAGAAACAATGCCCCACTTATCGTTCCTCAACCAGTGCAGCCTCCCGCCCGCCAAAACCCCTCCAGGGAATTTTTTGCCAAACCTATGAACCGGCACATTCTCGGCCCTTTTCCACGTGTTACTCTTTAAAGTATACACATACGCATTCGTTTTCGTTTTCTCCTCCTGTTCAGAAATTTTCATATAATCCACACTCACCACAGTATAGTCCCGGGCGGAAAGATTGTATCCGAACCCAAGCACGGATTTGTTGGATTCATCTCGACAATCCACCTTAATGATCAAATGATTCTTTGGCAGCAATTTGAAGGTCTTTGTAAAGGGATTGTAAAGGTAGATTCTTGGGCGGGGATAGCCATAGGACGAATTGGCTAAGCACAGAAGGCCGTTGCAAGAGCCGACTATCCCAAAACATATGGGGCTGCAATCATCGGAAAAGGCAAAATTGATATCTCGAAATATGCGGTCCGCCTTATTGTCTTCTTCCTCGCCGGCATCATCATAAATTTCGATGAAGAATACGGAAGTGTGGATATGGGTAACGCCCACAAAACCCATGTCCGATTAAGAGCGAATTTTCAGGAAATGAGCATATCGAGGAGAGACGGGTCGCCGTGAGTCAAGTTCCACGCCCGACAAACGGCTCTGGATTGAGCCACCGACTTCAAGGGCATTCGAGATAGAATCTCGATCTTCATCTCTTCTGGCAGGGGACTAAGAAATATTCCAATTTGGCTGATTTGCCTGCGTTCGTTTCTTTATCCGCCATTTTTGTTTGTTCCTTTTCTTGAAGTAGAGTGGGGAGAGATGGAGGGTTGCGAGGAAGAAGGGGTGTACGACGCCTATTATTTTATAGGTTGTAAATGATATATTTATATTTTTATTTTCATTTTAGGTAAAAAAAAATGAGAGATTGAGAATAATTGTTCTCCCTTAAAAAATATCACATGCCATGTAGGAAATATACTTAATTTATAAAAAAGTGTTTCACAATGCATTTAAAAGTGGATCTAGTCTAGCTTATGTGGCAATAAAAGAAGGAGACCAAGCTCACTCTTGGGTCTGAGTCTATTTTGGTCTCAAGTGTGAACTTGTACAATCAGCAATCATTTACTATTATTATATTTACTATTATTATATTTTGGTCTATTTTGAGAACTTTTTTTTGCATTAGATAATTTTGGATTTTTTAGCTTGAGTTTATCCATGTCATTATAAACTTAAGTCTATTTATTTGTCACATATGTAAAAAGAGACCCAAACCATTGTGGATGCTCTTAGGTCTAGCTTTCACTCTCTAGAAACCTTATCTCTACCTTTTCATTTTCTTTTGCCAGCCAGCCTCTCCTCCTAGCCGCCCCTTGTCGTCGGTGGCCCCTGGGGCCACCGGTGACCCGTCCTTGTCCTTTTATTATGTCTTTTTCTCCCTCGATTTGGATATGCGAAACATAAACTATGCAAAAAAATATCGCATAACATAAAATATGCGACGTTGGATTTTGATATTTGATTCTTGAATACACGAAAACTTCTCGCACATGGTAAGTTATGCGGTGGATGTGGATATGCGAGTCCTTATTATGCGAAAATTTATCGCATAGCATAAAATATGCGGCGTTGGATTTGGATATTTGATTCTTGAATATACGAAAACTTCTCGCATATGGTAAATTATGTTGTGGATTTGGATATGCGAATCGTAAACTATGAGAAAACATGTCGTATGACATAAAATATACGACGTTTGATTGAATACGCGATGCTTAAGTGTTTCGCATACTTGTTAACTATGCGTTAGATATTGATATGCGAGACATAAATTATGCGAAAACTTGTCACATAATCGTAAAATATGCGGCTGTCAATTTGATATGCGATAAATATATAGGCAAAATAATTTTTCTTAACAAAAATTATACAATGGATTTGGATATGTGTTATTATATATACGAAAAAATCTCACATAATTGTTAATTATGCGGTTCATTTGGATATGCGATTAATATCACGTATAATTTCGTGATTATTGGGGGTGAAAAAGAAGTTTTTTGATAGAACATTGTGCTAAAAGAAAGTGCATGTATATAGTGGGGGTAAAAGAAATTCCCCATATTTATTTATAGGCAAAATTGCATATTAATACACCACCTTTTATGTTTTGCAATTTAATTGTCACTTTTGTAATTTAGTAATTTAATACACCGCTTTGACTAATGTTTGCAATTCGAATCACAGAGGCCCGATTTCCGATTTTTCTGCTGACATGGCGTTGACCTGACATTTTTCTGCTGATATGGAATTTCACTTGTCAATGACACAAATAGCGTTTTATATATTTATACATTACGTATGGATAAATCAAATTTAATTTAAAAGATAATGTAAATTATATTTAATCAAATTAAATTTAAAAGATAATGTAATTTATATTAAATTACATCAATAAAATATAAAATTATAATAAATTATAAAATAATAAAATAAATTATATAAAATTAAGAAAATGAATAAAACTAAAATAACTTTTTTTAACTTAAGACAATGAAATAAAATTTACTAAATAAATTTTAGAAATAAAAATTATTTATTTCTAATTCAAATGATTTACTAAAAAATGATAATTCATATATAATTTTCTTAATTCATATTTTATGGTAGAGTAAATCATATTAATAATTTTTGTTTTCTGAAGCTATAAAAGGATCTATTAAACTCAAAAGAGAACAATGTTCGAATACAATAAACAACAACCCGAAACAAGAGAACTGGGAGACACGCTTAAAAGCAGCGTAGAACCTCAACAACAAACAAGACAAGCAACATTCACAAACTATAAACCCTCCACTGCCAAATAATATTTTTTTATTTTATTATATTCATTTATGATTTTTATTTATTTTAATTTATTATTTCATAATAAGTTATTATATTTATTATTTTATTTTATATTATTATTTTTTTATAATTTATTATCTTATATCATGTTATTTTTATTTTATTTTAACTAGTGTACTTTAATTTAGTTTATTTTTAATTTATTTTTATAATTATTATTTTTCATTTCTAAATTTATATAATTAATTTTATTTTAATATTTATATATATAAATTTTTTAATTTAATTTAATTTAAATTCATCCCAATTTAATATGTTTTATCTTATGTCATTTTAATTATTTAATTTTGATTTTATTTTATATAATTTAATTTATTATAATTTTATATTTTATTATTTTAACTTGATATAATTTACATTATCTTCTAAATTTAATTTGATTTACTCATACGTAAGTCGATATATTTAAAACACTATTAGATTTATCAACTAACGTGGATTGTGTGGTGGTGACAGAGTTACCATGCAACTTTTATGTCTCAGGTTCGAATCCCATGACCAGCATATTTTATATATATCCAATTGATACGTGGAATGCCATGTCAGCATAAAAATGTCATGCCATTGACACGTGGAACACAATGTCAGTAGAATGGTTAGAATTGCAAACAATAGTCACAGTGGTGTATTAAATTGCTAAATTACAAATGTGGTGATTAAATTACAAAAACATGAAAGGTTCTGTATTATTATGCAATTTTGCCTTATATATACAACTAGTGCATATCAGGTGGGGTGTACGGAGAAGCTCATCTTTTAAACCTTTTTTTAGACTTTGTTTTAAATATGATTGTTTATATTTTTTACATCTCGTCTCATTATGAAAATAAATAAATACAAACAATAAAAAATCATATATTATTAAACACTTCTCAATACTTCTTTCCAGCAACACCTAAAATATTAATCATTGATTTCAGCAACACTTCTTTTCCAGCAACACCTAAAAATTTGTTTTAGCAGCTCATTACTCTTTTACTCACTACCTCATAAACAAGTCTCTCTTTCGGCCTTACCAAAGCCTATGGGGAGACCCAATTACCATGAGCTAACTTATTCTTTGACTCCATGGAGAATAGAGCTAATTGTTTATTTATTTATTTATTTATTTTTGTTGTTGTAGGCTGAATGTTTCTACTAAAGAAAATAGTTGACTTATCATTACAAGCTGCCTAGCTTGACAATAAGACAATAATATTATTAAGCGTTGAAGCATAAGAGAATCATTTGAGAAAAAGTTCATAATAACCTAAACTTAAATAAAAAAGATTAAAAAATGCTTCTGAAATGATTATAAAAAGGTAAAAAGGATTATAAAAAAATAAAGAGAAAAGAGATTTCCTTATCTAATCCCTTTAGAATGTTGAACATACACTACAGTTGTACCATTAATAGAGAAAGAAAAAGAAGTTGCGTTGATACAAGCCCAAATCCAAGATATAAAAATTTCACAAAAATCAATCTTTTTAAGTATAGCAAGCAAAAAATTATACTCCACTCTATTATAAGCGTTAGTCATATCAAGCTTGAGAGCTAGAACTTGGCTCTTTTACTGTTCTAAGGCAGTTTAAGTGGTTGATGAACTCATTAGTAATCAAAACATTATCAATGATTTGTCTGGCAGAAATGAAAACAGACTGATTACTACTTAATAAAAAAATGTAACACATTTTTTAACCTATTTGCAATAATGTTAAAAACTAATTCTTATACATAACATATCAAAGGCTTATAGGTTTATCTTACGGGTATCAAGGTGGCTAAATGAGTGTAACTCAGTTCGAGTCAAGTGCCTGTGTTGATGTTCTCTGACAAAAACGCAAGGAAAAAGTTTCCTTCTCGGGAAGCACTCGGAGGATGAGGAATTAGGCAGTATCCAACCGATCCCAGGTTTATCTTTTTTACAGGCATTAAGTGACTGAATGAGTAGTTCGATGTTTGTGTAATTCTGTGTGATGGAATTTTGTGTTTATATTTTATTTTCTGAAAGCACTCACAAAGCTGGGCCGGGGGATGGGGGGATGGGCAGGATCCATGGCCTGTACATCTTTTGGATCAAAATTCATATGTACTGTATGTTCTTGTGTTTTAATACTCAAAATTCATAGTATTCGTATTTTAGTACTGTCGAGACTTCTTTGTGTTTTAATACTCAAAAGATACCCCTTGTATTGCAATGGCATACAATACCTCTGATGGGGCTTTAGCCTTCAGGTTTTCCTGCACCAAGCAATAGTACCCTAAAACTTCAAAAAATGATTGACTGGTGGCTCACTAGTCCAAAATTGAAGAACAGTCTAGGGTTGCAAACGAGTCGGCTCGCAAGCGCTCGAGTCGAGCTTGACCGAACTCGAGCGGCTCGAACACGAACTCGAGCCCATATTTTGCCTTGTCGAGCGGTTCGATAAATTACTAAAATACCCCTTGTATATATTTAAATAGTATAACACAAGTGCTTAATAGTGCTTAATGGTAAGTTCACGTAAAAAATTTCGAGCCGAGCTCGAGCTATTACATTTTCTTATCGAGTCGAGCTCGAGCCTCATAAATCGAGTTTGACAAGTTCGACCTCTAGCAGCTAAAAAAAAAATTCAATCCTGCTCGATAAGGTCAATGCTCGACTCGGCTCTGCTCGTTTGCAGCCCTAAGGAACACCTCTTGTTCTGTTCTTTGTTTCACACACTTCAATAATCCTCAATTAAGTTGAAGCTTTGAGTTCATATGCTACATAAATCAAAACTCAAAATTTCAACCTTTTCATTTCTGGAAATATTTAAACCCCTTAATTAGTTTCGAGTTGGTATCTAACACTGATCTGAGCTTAAACATTCTGGATTCTTACTACCCAGCCGAACACCACAATTTGTTCAGTATCAAATAGGTCAAGTTAAGCAAATACTTGTGGTGAATCCACCACCTTAATTCTCATTCGATATTCAAGATATCCATTTAAAAGCAAACAAGATCCCCTGTTTTCACTTCAGCAACCAGAATCATCAGCACCAAGGCAGAAAAGTGATTCATAACGACTGACAAATTGTTTGCAGCAGCTACATACAATCATGTTTCAACTATAATAAAACGATCAACTTAGAATTGCTCGATTAACGCAAGATAAAAGTGATAAATTGTTCTAATATATTGACTTACGAAATCATCGACGCAACCAACCGACTTCAATGGAACGAACGGTCAAAAGCACAAGGCGCTTGGAGTAATAAGATCACTAACACGAACACAATCTTCCGCAAATTCAAACCCATCACCTCCATAGACAAACCCGAACGCCCCATTGCGCGAATTATAGCTAACCAACTCAACAAAGTCGCTTGCCAGAAGAATATCCCCATTTTTCCTGAGACCCAACACACGAATAGAATCCGAGTCCCCTTCATAAGAATACTCCTCGTAAAACGACTGTCCGATAGTATACATCCTCTCCCAGGACTCCTTCACCCCATACTCTCTCATACCCCAAATCACAATCTGGAAGCTATTGTTCACCACAAGCGACAAGTGTCCTCCTAAAACTGCAATGTGGACCCAATACCACTGAGACAGCAGATGGACCGAGTTTTTAACTATCGTGGGAACATCCATCGGAATCTCCCGGAAAAAATTGTCCGCCAAGTCGAAAGAAACAATGCCCGATATATCGTCCCTCAGCCAGTGCAACCTCCCGCCCGCCAAAACCCCTCCCTGGAAGCTTGGCCGAAATATATGAACTGGCACATTCTTGGCCCTTTTCCATGTGTTACTCTTTAAAGTATACACATACGCATTCGTTTTCTCCTCCAGTTTGGAAATTATATAATCCACACTCACCACAGTATAGTCCCGGGAGGAAGGATTGTACCCGAACCCAAACATGGATTCGTAGGATCCATCTCGATAATCCACCTTACTGATAAGATGATTCTTTGGCAGCAATTTGAAGGTCTTTGTAAAGGGATTGTAAAGGTAGATTCTTGGGTGGGGATAGGACGAATCGGCTAAGCACAGAAGGCCGTTGCAAGAGCCGACTATCCGAAAGCTGCGATCACCGGAAAAGGGCAAATCGATCTCTCAAAATCTGCGGTCCGCCTTATTGTCTTCTTCCTCGACGGCATCATCGTAAAGTTCGATGAAGAATACGGAAGTGTGGATACGGTCAACGCCCAGGAAAACCCATGTCCGATTGAGAGCGAATTTGCAGGAAATGAGCATATCGAGGAGAGACGGGTCGCCGTGAGTCAAGTTCCACGCCGGACAGACGGCTCTGGATTGAGCCACCGTCTTCAATGGCAATCGAGATAGAATCTCGGCCTTGATCTCTTGTGGTAGGGAGCTTAAGAAATCTTCGAATTTGGCTGATTTCTCTGCGTTAGTTTCACTGTCCGCCATTTTTGTTTTTTCCTTTTCTTCAAGTAGAGACTGCCGAGGGTTTTGGCCCTCGAGGGGAAGAAAGGGTTTACAATGGATGCAAATGATATATCTATCAGAAATAGTTATTTTGACCCGCTTTAAACATGAATAAATTTTACACACCACCAAATAATAAGCTAGCTTTTTCACCATAGACTAGCAAAAATAATTTCTTTTTTTTTTTTTTTTCCAAACGNCGTTATATAATATTGCACTCACAGAAAAAATAAAGTTTTACAATACGGTGATCCACTGATCACAAATCAATTACTAGCCATAACAGACTACGGCTAATACAAAAATCAAAGCCATTCATGGCTATTCATTGACACCACAGCATCAAGTGCTAAACTAGAACAATCAACAGACAAAGAACCACTACCAAAAGCAAAAGATACAGGATTAACAAGGCCCACCAAAATGTGAATTTCTTCAACTAATTCCTTCCTGCTCCCCTCGCAATTGGCAGCATTCTTCAACAGCAAAAAAGTAGCTTCATCATCAATATTAACCACCACATCTTTCCAGTCCTGCAGAAAAGCTTTCCAAAGAACAGAGTGAACTCCCAATAGAAGGCCTTCATCTTGATTAAAGCAACAAGGATTAAAAATCTGCCATTTCTTGCATATAGAATTTAGATCTTTAGAAAAAGCCACACACCCTAATCCACAACCAACTCCAGGGATAACACAAGCACTGACAAACATAGATATCTGTCCTACTTGTCCTAAGCTGGGTAAGGGATTAAAGTGAGGATCATCCTTAATGTTTTTAACTAAACCAAATTCAGCCCATTCCTCCTTTGCTCCACTAATTAGTTCTCTCTCAGAAATTCTCTTCTTTTCAAAAATCCAAACATTTCTGGTTTTCCACAACCAACCTAATATGTAGACTGTGAGCTCCATTCTCTCCTCCCAATAATCCCCTCTTTTAGCATTGCATAAATCCTGCCACCATCCCCTGAAATGATCTTTCTTAATCTGAGTAGAATCCCACAGAATAGGAGCAATTTCCCACACCCTCTTAGCTCTAGAGCATTCAAAGAAAGCATGCATAAGATCTTCCACTTCTTCACCACACAGATTACAAGTAGGATCTTGAATAATCCCTCTTTTACACAAATTGGTTGCAACTGGAAGAGAATTATGAATGCACCTCCATAAAAAAACTCTCAGCTTCGGTTTCACTTTTATAGCCCAAGTATTCCTCCACATCTTTTTTATTAAATCCCCTCCATCACTGGATCCAGGGATATCTCTCTTTAGCACAGCCTGCTTCATTATCTCCTTGTAACAGGAATTGACAGTAAAGACACTTTTTTTTTCTAAACACCAGCCAAATTTGTCTTTTGAATCAGTATGAGAAAGAGGAATTTTCAGAATTTCTGCTGCCTCTAAGGGGGTAAAAATTTGACAGATTAAGTCCTCATTCCAGGATTGACCATCAGCATTAAACAAATCTCTGACCCATTCAACTCTCACATCTCTTCCCCCAGCCCCTTTGGGTTTAAAACCTGCAACATTAGGAATCCATGGTGATTCCCATACTCTAATATTTTTACCGTCCCCAACTTGCATTCTGAGCCCCAAAGCCAAAGCAGATCTGGCTTTTGCCCAACTTTTCCATATCCAAGAATCCCCTCCTTTAATCTGAGCATTACCAATCCCTCCTTTTGGAAAATATTTAGCCTTCAAGACTTTACTCATCATGAGGTTTGGATTAGTAAGGACTCTCCACAGTTGCTTTGCCAAAAGAGCTTGATTAAAAGCTCCCAAATCTCTGAACCCCAGGCCACCATTCTGCTTATCCATACACATATTGTCCCATTTAATCCAGGCTTGACCGGTTTTTCCTTCTTTTTCACCCCACCAGAATTTTCTAACCAGAGCATTGATATTAGCACAAATTGACTTTGGGATAGAGAAACATGACATCACATAAACTGGAAGAGCATTGATTACTGATTTAATAAGTACCTCTTTCCCAGCCAAACTCAGTAATTTACCTTTCCAGTTTTGCAATTTAGATTTTGTAACCTCCTCCACAAAATGGAAAATCCCTCTTTTAGCTCTTCCAATCACCATTGGCAGCCCCAAGTATTTTGTATTTTGGTGGTTCTGCATATTACCTAGTGCCCTGCAAACCTCCACTCTATCTCCATTATCCACATTCCTGCTGAAGAAGCATGAGGACTTTTCAAAGTTTACTAACTGGCCTGAAGCCTCACAGTAGTCCTTCAGAATCTGTCTTATACACTGCACCGAGCTCACAGAAGTATCACAGAATAACAGTGCATCATCGGCAAAGAATAAGTGCGTGACCATGGGGCCCTTTCTACTAACCCTGAGACCTTGGAATTTATTTCTAAGAGCAGCTTGTTTCAGCAAATTAGAGAAAGTTTCAGAAACTAGAATGAAAAGATAGGGAGATAAGGGGTCTCCCTGTCTAATCCCTCTAGTCGACTTCAAAAACCCACACACCTCTCCTCCCAAATTAAAAGAATAATGAACAGAGCTAATACAAGCTAAAATCCATCCAACAAACCTCCTATGAAACCCCATTTTAACAAGAACAGCCACAAGAAAGTTCCACTCAATCCGGTCATAGGCTTTAGCCATATCAAGCTTAATAGCCACATAACTTTTCTTTCCCTTTCTTAAATTTTTCAAAAAAATGTAAACATTCATGGGCCACCACCACATTGTCTAGAATTTGCCTACCAGGCACAAAAGCAGCCTGGCTAGGACTAATACATTTAGCAATCACCTTCTTCAATCTGACAGCCAAAACCTTAGATATGATTTTGTATACAACACTACATAAACTAATGGGTCTGTAGTGAGAAATTCTGGAAGGGTTTTTAATCTTAGGGATAAGTGTTATAAGGGTATGATTCACACATTTAGGAATTCTAGCACAACAAAAGAAATCAGAAACAGCTTCAAAAACACACTTATGAATTTTATCCCAAGCAAATTGAAAGAAAAGAGGGGACATACCATCTAATCCGGGAGCTTTGTTAGGGTTCATATCAAAGAGAGCCTTCTTCACTTCCTCTAGAGTCACAGCTGCAATAAGTTCTTTGTTGTGATCAGGGGAGATGGAAACAGGTAACCCTTCAAACACCCTTGACTGGAAAATCGGATTGGAAGATGTAAATAGAGGGGTATAATGATGCATAACTTCCTCCAACACCTCCTCTTGAGATTGGCATTCTTGGTTCCACCTGTTCCTCAACTTCTCAATAGAATTCACCTTTCTTCTCTGAGCAGTGCTAGCATGAAAAAACTTTGAGTTCTTATCACCAGCCTTAAGCCATTGCACTCGAGATTTTTGTCTCCAAAAGGTCTCTTCATCAAGATGAGCTTTCTTAAGTTTGAATTGAAGTTCTGCCCAACTTTTCCAA
The DNA here is from genome assembly GCA_008636005.1 of Striga asiatica. Taxonomy (NCBI): domain Eukaryota; kingdom Viridiplantae; phylum Streptophyta; class Magnoliopsida; order Lamiales; family Orobanchaceae; genus Striga; species Striga asiatica. The sequence goes on from BKCP01007515.1 coordinate 2,028,175, forward strand.
TCCCTCGATCCCCCCTCTTTCATCAACTCTTCTAAGCTTTTATTGCAGAACAAAAATAATTTCTAAAGCGCAAAATAAATATGAGATCGGCTATGTGAATGAAAGACGAAAATTATTGATATAGTACAAAACAGTTATGTGTTTACTAAGCGACAAACAGACGAACATAATTGATAAAGAGTGAAATAATTATGCGAGAAACTATGCTTCACGCCCAAGATAAATGATAAAGTGAAATAATTAGACGATATACTATGCGAAAAATAGGCAACGAAAATTGATAAAATACGAAATAGTTATGCAGTTAAATAGAAAATTTTATAATTAACCTTCTAATCAAAAAACATTCCATAACAATAACACTCTTCCTAGTATTCCAAAATTGTCACAATTGATACCAAACAAATATTTTTTTTAAAAAAAAAAGAATAATGTAACCGACAATTTTCATTTACCAAACTTATATGTTCATCATTGGTGCTCTTGAAGATCGTGTATCGATACCCGATACATGATCATTGGTCCCGATACACGATCTTCACTAGTGATGAAGATCGTGTATCGGTACTCGATTTTGTGTAAGAATCCGCGCTCACGGCCTTGGTTCGAACACGATAAAATATATAAACCCGCACTAACGGTCTTGGTCGACACATTATTAAGTGAAAAACTTACACTGTAGGCCTGGTTTTCACGAAGACATTACTTAGAAACGAGCCTATTTCTTAAAATTTATTTCATAAAATTTGATTCCAAACATGCATACAAAGGTCCTATTTATAATACACACAAACAACATTCAAATTTAAATATTCAAACCTACAACTAACTAACATATTTAAAATTTAAAAAGAAACTAACATAATTTATCTAGATTAATCCTATCTAAATTATCCTAATTAATTCTATGTGCATGAAAATCCACTTCATCCGCCATCATCCACGCGATCCGATAGATTTCCACTCGAAAGTCCGGTTCGCATCATTCCCTTTCCCTTTGTGTTTGTCCTTGTCCTCAATGACATGACCTTCAAATCATTCTTCTCATCTCTGTGTGTTTAGTTTAAATGTGTTAGTTATAATTTGAATATTTGAATGATTAGATTTAGATCATAAATCCATGTACTCATTATTGTGAAAAGGAAGCTGTATGAAATAAATTTTAAGAAAAAAGCTCGTTTTCGAGTACTGTCTTCGTGAAAAATGGATGCCGATAGTGCAGATTTTTCACTTAATGTGTCAAAGGCCGTTAGTGCAGGTTTACTCATTTTATCGTGACCGAAACAAGGCCATTAGCACGGGTTCTTACACAAAATCGAATCCCGATACACGATCTTCATCAAGTTGTTTTAACACCCAATTGAAAAGGTAGATATGCAAACCAAAAGAAGTATAAAAATCACACAGCTTAAAAAGAAAGTAACACCAATTACTGGTGTTCCAAGAATAACCAAATACAGAGTTAAACACATGCATCACAAGAAAGNCAACGAAAAACTCCCAAAAGGAGCAGAAAAGGAAAGCTCCCAACAGGAGAATACACTACACACGAAGAAAATAAAACACAAACGAAACAACAAAATACAACCAGGACACCTAACCAACATAATTAAACAAACAAAAGCCCTCGTCGACAGTCAAACAAAAGCTCCGACCTTCCAACACGAGCCAAACACCCGACCAAAGCAACCAAAGCGAGTAAGACAACAGTCCGGGAAGCGAATTTCGAAACTCCCTTCTCCCGAAAGAGCTGGCTAACTCCACCCACCTAACTCCCGAGCCAAGCCTAACACCCGGGAAGCGGATTTCGAAACTCCCTTCTCTAACTCCACCCACCTAACTCCCGAGCCAAGCCTCACACCCCTACTGTTCCCGACCAAGAAAGCACTTGAGGGCCGTCTTCCCAACGGACCCCATCAAAACCTCAGCCACCTTGAACCAACACGCCAAGGTCAACAAGCCCCGCCCAGTTCCCAAACTAGATTACCTAGCAGAAAAGATTGAAAAATCATTAGACTTCCTCCAACCTTCTTGGTTGATTTTTTGTTGTAAAAATGTGACGAAGAAGTAGAGGACGGTGAGACAACAACCCAAGCCCACCCGCATCTAGACACAGACAAGCCCAAGCCGCCGGGCAGCCCAGCCGCCGCCAAGGAATCAAGAAAAGCGACGAACAGGACCAAAAACCCGTGGCCATGCGGAGAAAAGGGGGCCCGGAGCCCATTCACCTCGGCTGGAGACGAAGCCGGCGACTGAAGAAGCGGCGACCCAATTTGACGAGCGAGGGTTTTAGATGAGGGAAATTGGGGAAAATAGAGAGAGAGGATAATAAGTAACACCAATACTAGTGTTCCAAGATAACCAAATACAGTGTTTACACATGCATCACCAGAAAGAATATTCTAAACTGGAGAAGAAAGTTCACAGAAATAATAGCATCAAATATGCCGACTGCTAGATGTGAGTCTACCTAGGCCTGATATTATCATTAAAAATACTTGATTCTCATTGGATATTCAAGATATCCATGTTTCAACTATAATAAAACGAACAACTTAGAATTGCTAAATTGATGCGAGATAAAAGTGATAAATTGTTCTAATATTCATGTTTCAACTATAATAAAACGAACAAGTTAGAATTGCTCAATTAACGCGAGATAAAAGTGATAGATTGTTCTAATATACTGACTTACGAAATCAAAGACACAACCAACCGACTTCAATGGAACAGTCAAAAGCACAAGGCGCTTGGAGTAATAAGATCACTAACACGAACACAATCTTCCTCAAATACAAACCCATCACCTCCATAAACAAACCCGACCGCCCCATCGCGTGGATTATAGCTAACCAACCCGAGAAAGAGGATTGCCAGAAGAATATCCCCATTTTTCCTAAGACCCAACACACGAATAGAATTCGAGCCCCCAACAAAAGAATACTCCTCGTAAAACGACTGTCCGAGAGTATACATCCTCTCCCAAGACTCCTTCACCCCATACTCTCTCATGCCCCATATCACTATCTGGAAGCCATCATCCACCGCAAGCGACAGGTATCCTCCTAACACTGCAATGTTGAGCCAATGCCACCTAGACTGCGGATGGACCGAATTTTTTACTATCGTGGGCAAATCCATTTCGACCTCCCGGAAAAAATTGTCCGCCAAGTCGAACGAAACAATGCCCGACTTATCGTTCCTAAACCAGTGCAGCCTCCCGCACGCCAAAACCCCTCCCGCGAACGTTGCTCCAAACCTATGAACCGGCACATTGTTGGCCCTTTTCCATGTGTTACTCTTGAAAGTATACACATACGCATTCGTTTTCTCCTCCTGTTCAGAAATTTTCACATAATCCACACTCACCACAGTATAGTCCCGGGCGGAAGGATTGTATCCGAACCCAAACACGGATTTGTAGGATTCATCTCGACAATCCACCTTACTGATCAGATAATTATTTGGCAGCAATTTGAAGGTCTTTGTAAAGGGATTGCAAAGGTAGATTCTTGGGCGGGGATAGGACGAATCGGCTAAGCACAGAAGGCCGTTGCAAGAGCCGACGATCCCAAAGCTGCTGGGGCTGAAATCATCGGAAAAGGGCAAATCGATCACCCGAATCTTGTGGTCCGCGTTATCGTTTTCTCCCTGGCCGGCATCGTCGGAAAATTCGATAAAGTCTACGGACGTGTGGATACGGTCAGCAAAGCTCAGAAAAACCCATGTCCGATTAAGAGCGAAGTTGCAGGAAATGAGCATATCGAGGAGAGACGGGTCGCCGTGAGTCAAGTTCCACGCCCGACAAACGGCTCTGGATTGAGCCACCGACTTTAAGGGCATTCGAGATAGAATCTCGATCTTCATCTCTTCTGGCAGGGGGCCTAAGAAATAGTCGAATTTGGCTGATTTCTCTGCGTTTATTTCATTATCCGCCATTTTTGTTTCTTCCTTTTCTTGATGTAGAGTGGGGAGGCTTGTGAGGAAGAAGGGGTATACGGCGGCTAATATTTTATAGGGAAAACTATTATTCGCCTGTTGAAGTAGGTTTTCTTTCCTTAGGGCTTGATTAAAATAATATTGATGTATAAAATAATATTGAATAGTATTTAAAACTAATTATTATAAAACTAATATTTATTTTAAACTAATTATTTTAAAACTATTATTATAAAACTAATTATTTTAAAACTAATTATTTTAAAACTATTATTGATTTAAAACTATTATAATATTGAATAGTATTTAAAACTATTATTTTAAATATTAAAATAATATTTAAAATAAAATAATTAATATTGATTTGATGTAAAAGTAGAAGATAAATGATTGAAAAATGATAGGTAGTTAAAATTATGTGAGTGGATAAATAGTGAATTAAAGTTGATGTGATGTATAAGAATGATTAATTTGTATTATTTAATTATATGAATAATATTAAGAATAGTGAGATTGGGTTAAATTGAGTTAAATTTTGAGTATAAAATAAATGTGAGTAAATTAATTTATAAACAATTAAGCCATGCCTCCTAAACATCTACTAATCTATATACTAATATAAAAAGTTAAATCAATTTTAATAATTTTGATGACAAGAAATAAATGAGTTGACTTATTATTAGTAGAAATTTCAAAAAAACACATGTAAATGTTTAGTAACAAAATCTAAATTCTTTTTTTTTTATATAATAAATTTGGAGATTCTCATGTCAAAATCTGAATCCCATTCCTTCTATCAAACAAATTTAGGATTATTATGCCAAAAATGTGCTAATTATTTATGAAAACAAATTCAATACAAATTAATTTAAAAACAGTGCAACTTGGATACAAAATTAGGAACCAAATAGTGGTATAGTTCATAATAAATTCTTTCAATCATTTTGAATAATTTTTTTCTTTTAAAGAATGTGTGCAAATTGGATAAACCACGTACAATTTTTATTTTTTAAAAAAAAAAATAAGATTTGGACGGGATATACATTTAAAATCATATCCACATTTTTTGGTAACAAAATCTGTTCATTTTTTATATTTAAAGTCAAACATTATCCAATTATTTAGGAAAAAATTCAAATCAATTTCAAAATCGTGTGCAACTTTTACAAGGAAAAATGATGTGGAGTTATTTAAAATTTGAATGCATCGATTGTTTTGGGTTCTTATGTTTTTTCTTAACCATGTTGCTGATGATCGGAATCGGTCAATGATTAATTTTATATTAAGTATCAATAAATGAAGGAAATAAGAAAGGATTTACGAAAGGAATGATTTTATTGCGTTCTGGTGAGGTCGGCATTTTTGGTATTAGGTCGGCTTCTCACGAGTACTTCAATACTTACAGTATTTGATTACAAAGTAAATGTAGAGAGAGAGAGAGAGAGAGAGAGAGTTGGCAGAATGTTCAACAACCCCTAATAAATGAGGGGGTCTTCCTATTTATAGTAACACTAATCTGGAATCGCTCACCCCGTCACCTCGTACAGTAACCGAAAATGATGGGTCTGACACCGTCCTGACAAACATTAAATGAGACTTGAGGTTTTAGCTAATGATTGCCTCTCAGGCATTAAATGCACATGTGGGAGCATTTAATACTGACAGGTCGTTCTATAGACCTATGTTTGCTAGGACTGCTGGCTAGGATAGGCCCGTCCCATCCGCAATCATCAATTGACAAGTGTCAATATTTAATTGTTCCAGGGCCCCTCGTGCGTCCCAAGAACCGGTCTCGTCGAATCACCAAGTCGGATTATTACCGTAACATGAACTACCTTAGACTTCCAATCCCTGCGATCTTCCTGAGTCTCTCTCATGGAGGTCGACCTCGGCCTACGGCCCTAGAAATGCCGATCCTCGGGCCCATTCCTCTTGCTATCCTCGGCACCTTTATTTTCTGTCCATCTCGGTCTTTCTATTATGCTGATGTCGATCTGGTTTCAGGACCACCTTTGTTCAATGCCTTGCTGGCATTTTGTTGGCCGGTGGGTTCCTTATGACTCAGCTCGGATGCCAATACATGTTTTGCCGAGATTTTGATAAATTCATATAAATTCTTTTGTTGAGTTCATATCAATTTTTCTAGGAAAAAAACAGTTGCATAAATCTTAGCAAATATTCTGATTTTTTATTAGATTAATTTCAATTCAAATTGTTTTGTAAAAAAATCGGTGTAATGTTAGGAAAATTATGTTGTATTTCTAAGAAACATTGATGATTCTTTTCATTTTGTTTTAACAAACTGGATCAATTTGTTTGTTAAAATTATTGGTGTATTGGTAGGAAAAAATTCCCTTTCATTTTTATTGAAAATTAATGATTATTTTAAATTTTTATTAATTAAAATTTTGAATTAGATTAAAAAAAGCATGAAAATCGCTAAAAATCTCTACTTTTTTCTACTATACTTTTGTTTAATAAATAAGATCTCTTAATTTTTTAACTAATAATTAATAATACGTAATTTTAGATAAAATTTGAACACCCATGTAGTATTTTACGTTCTAAAGAATCAAACTAAGAATGTTGTATACAAGAGCATCTACAATGCATTGAGTCTAGTCTTGTCTATGTGGCATGCAAATAATCCCAAGTCTTGGATGACATGGATAAAACTATGTAAAATTAACAAAATTCACCCCAATGCAAAGAGACTAGGTCTATACTTGGGTCTAAAATAGACTTAAGAGGAGACCGAGTCTCTTTTTTTAGCTGCAACATCAGCAAGACCCAGTCTATTTTTATTTGTATTGAAAAATATATTTTGTTAGACTGAGTCTATTTCTTAGGTGACATATAATTTTTGGGATTGAACCCAAAGCATCGAGGGTGCTCTAAGGAAGTTTTCAATATTATATAAATTTCAAACAATATGTGCAAATTGAGTAAAACCACGTCCAATTTTTATTTTAAAACAAAAGTGAGATTTCGACATTCAAAAAACGTATCCACATTTTTTGTAACAAGATCATTTCATTTTTTATATTTAAAGTCAAACCTTATCCAATTATTTATGAAAAAAATTCAAATCAATTTCAAAATCGTGTGCAACTTTTACAAGGAAAAATCATGTGCAAATATTTAAAATTCGAATGCATCGATTTAATTTTTTCATGTTTTTCCGTAACCATGTTTAGCTTAATGTAGTTCAAATCATCCCACAATAAAGCGAGTAGTATGTTGAGGACCTTATTTTCGGTTTTGTGAATTGACGACTAGATAATGAACGAAGCTCCGAACAACCTTCCTTTTAGAAGACGACCCGAGTGAGATCCTTCGATCGTACTTGGCTAAAAACTACAAACAGGCCACACCTTAGTGACTGGCCGAGAGAACCGTCAAGACATCGCGAGACAACGTGCAACTGGAAAGCCATCCGCGCGACGCACGTTTGGGAGGCGCACGCGTGAGACCGTGTGACCATCGACGAGACAACCTGAGAAGACCGCGTGAGAATTTGTGGTGCAAGCTGGGCGAGACTGGGCAACATACATGCGAGGTGTCGGATCACGTGGGCAAGGCGGTGTGATCATCCCGCTACGGGTCGAGCCCTTCGGGCGCCAACTGGCTAGCAATGCTTGGTGCGCAAGGAGCAAGCTAGCAGTGAAGGAGACGTGCACATAGACGGGCAGTGGCCGAGGATTTCTTTGAGACACGCGAGGGTGCGGAACCGCGCTAGGGCGACCTGGGTCTCTCACACGCGGGAGGCACACATCGGGTGTATCTTGCGCAACAAGTAGCTGAGAATCTTCTAGAGATCTTGGTTGATTCTAGATGATTTATTATATTATATTTCCTAGTTAGTTTATTCCTAGTTTGTTAGGTACCTAATTATTTATTTCCTTAGGATTAGAATACAAGTCTATATAGGATTAGTCTTTGTTTTTTAAATACCCATGTCATGTTCATTCGATTTTCACCATTCAAGTAACAAGAAATCAAGAAACTCGTCTTGAGCACAACTTCTTCGAGTTAGAACTAGGCCATAGTGCGAGTTTTATCACAAATTATCGTGTAGAAGCAAGGTCGTTAGTGCGCATTTCTTTACACAACAAGTCCACTATGCACGATTTTCATCATTCATCCAACACGTCCTTAATCCAAGTCGGCCTTCAATTGTATCTCTACCTTTTGTTGGTCTGAAATTATGATCCCTATGAAGCCAGGGAGAATCCAGATTTTTATACTCATTCCATCTCCAATATGCCATCTCACCCCCTTTTTTAAAGTATCTCTAGCCCCCGCCAGCATTTCCAAAGCCACGAATCTGTTGCTTTACTCCCCATTTTAAATAGATTTTGTTTTCTGAAGTACTTTATTTTCATGACTCTACTCATAAGAAGATTAGAACAAGTAATAATTCTCCACAATTACTTAACTATGAGGGCTTTGTTGAATATTTTAAAATCTTTAATACTTAGGTCATCTCCAACTGAATACTCCATATTCAAACCCATTTTGCAGTAACTATCCCATTTTGCAGTAATTCATCTCCAACCGAAAAACCAATTCTCCAACCTAAAAGAATATTCTTGGAATATTCTCTTTTACATAAACTTTTATAACTTTTCAATACTACCCACATATTTTTCAACTTTACAAATTAAACCATACTATTATTTTCAATTGAATTTGGACTTTATGTAATAAACTAATTATAAAGTTATAATCATATACATAATAAAATCGGATAAATAAATAGTCATTAAGTTTTTTTTTTTATTTTTTGATATTTATTGTTATTTTAATGTTTTTACATATGTGCATGTTATACAACTTTACCTTTCTTATTTTTATGTAAATAATTTAGAAAGATATATAATTTCAATTTATATTATTTTTAAATAAGTATACAATTTCCCTTAGTAATTTTGTAATTTTTTTATTGTTATTATTTTATTTATTTTAACTTTTTAAGGTTATAATACATATATTAATAATATTAGGTGACTCATAAGTCATAATGTCATCACATATTTAATAAGTAATCGGTTTACCAATGTCCCTATCATAGTCTAAGTATGTTTGAAAAATCCATATGTACATAAAATTCAATTGACAATATTGGAACTAGGAATAGTGTGCTTATATGAAAATTATTTCAATGTACGATACCTATTTTATTTATATATAGAGTATTATAAAAATAATATAAATACAGTAATATATAGAATAAAATCCAAACATGGTTCCAAATCATTAAACTATCTTGTCATTTGATTTGGATATGTACAACTTATTTTATATATATATAAGAGGAGAAAATAAATTTAATACAAAAGATAGATTTTGATAAAATGAAGGACTAATTTGATAGATGAAAAAAGAAAATGCGTTTGCTACAAGAAAAACGCATATATGCGTTTTGATGAAAGAGAAAATGGGCAAAAACTCATTTTGAGTTTGAGTTTGTAGTTCGGTTAGACACCTTTTACTGCATTTTTGCGTTTTGGGATTCGGTTGGAGAAGGTCTTCATCCATCCCAGTCTTTAAGGAAAGCCAATTTTCTCCAATTTAGCCAATGAATTTTGTTAGCCCCTTCTAATTGACTCCCCCACCAAATTTAGAAACCACTATACATATTTCTTTTACCACTCCAATAGGTAGTTTGAAACAAGACATCATAAATAGGTAAAATATTAATCATTGCTTTCATCAACACTTATTTTCCAGCAACACTTAAAAAATTGTTTTTCCAACTCGTTACATTTTACTCACTACCTCATAAACAAATTTGAAAATATCTCTTATTTCCTTATCAATGCCCATGGGGAGACCTAATTACCATGAGCTAAGTTATTATTTGACTCCGTGGAGAATAGAGCATTTTTTTTTTTTATAAAGTGTTGTAGGTTGAATGTTTCTACTAAAGAAAGTAGTTGTCTTATCAAAATTACAAGCTGCCTAGAGGCTTGACAATAAGATTGAATAATANCTTGATTAATAAAAAAATTAGAAAATGATTCAGAAAGGGTTATAAAAAGGTAACATACACTACTGTTGTACCATTAAGCCCAAATCCAAGACAAAAATCTCACAAAAACTCATCTTTCTAAGTATAGCAAGCAAAATCTACTCCACTCTTTCATAAGCTTTAGCCATATCAAGTTTGAGAGTTAGAACTTGGCTCTTTACTTTTATAAGACTTCTTGGTTGATGCACTCATTAGCAATCACAATATTATTATTAATGACTTGTCTTGTCTGCCAAAGATGAAAGCACATTGATTAATACTTAATACAATACAATAATGTAACACCCTTTTTAACCTATTTGCAATAATCTTAAATACTAATCTTATACACAACATATATCAAAGGCATAAAGGTTTTTCTTACGGGTATCAAGGTGAATGAGAGTAACTCAGTTCGAGTCAAGTGAATGTGTGTGTGTTGATGTTCTCTGAAAAGAACTCAAGAAAAATGTTTCCTTCTCGAGAAGCACTCGGAGGATGACAGATTAGGCAGTATCCAACGGATTAGTAGAGTCAAGCACTCATCGTGTTTTAATACTCAAAAAATACCCCTTGAACTGTATTGCAATGGCATACAATACTTCTGATGGGGCTTTAAGTTTTCCTGCACCAAGCAATGGTACCCTAAAAAACTTCAAATAATGACTAACTGGTGGCTCACTAGTCCAACATTGAGGAACACCTCTTGTTCTGTTCTTTGTTTCATACACACTTCAATAATCCATTAATCCTCAGTTAAGTTGAAGCTTTGAGTTCATATGCTACATATATCAACACTGAAAATTTCTACCTTTTTTCTTCTGGAAAAAATTTAAACCCCTTAAATTAAGGTGTTGTATTCACCATAAATAGGTCAGCAAATATTTATGGTGAATACAACACCTTAATTCGATATTCAAGATATAACCATTTTAAAGTAAACAAGATCCCCTGTTTTCACTTCACTTCAGCTACCAGAATCATCAGCATCAAGGCACAAAAGTGATTCATAACGACTGACAAATTGTTTGCAGCAGCTACATACAACCATGTTTCAACTATAATAAAACAATCAACTTAGAATTGCTCAATTGACGCGAGATAAAAGTGATGAATTGTTCTAATATATTGATCTACAAAATCATCGACACAACCAACCAACCGACTTCAATAGAACAATTCTAATATATCGACTGATCCACACAACAAACCGACTTCAATAGAACAGTCAAAAGCACAAGGCGCTTGGAGTTATAAGATCACTAACACAAACAAAATCTTCCACTACATTAAACCCATCAACTCCAAAAACAAACCTGACCGCTCCATCGCGTGGATTATAGCTAACCAACCCCTCAAGTTGGATTGCCAGAAGAATATCACCATTTTTCCTGAGACCCAACACACGAATAGAATTCTTGTCCTCGAAAATAGAATACTCCTCGTAAAACGACTGTCCGAGAGTATACATCCTCTCCCACGACGCCTTCACCCCATACTCTCTCATACCCCAAATCACAATCTGGAAGCCATCGTCCACCGCAAGCGACAGGTATCCCCCTAAAACTGCAATTTGGAGAAAATGCCACTCAGACAGCGGATGGACCGAGTTTTTAACTATCGTGGGCAAATCCATCTCGACCTCCCGGAAAAAATTGTCCGCCAAGTCGAAAGAAACAATGCCCGAATTATCGTCCCTCAACCAGTGCAGCTTCCCGCCCGCCAAAACCCCTCTCCGGAATGTTGCTCGAAACCTATGGACCGGCACATTCTTGGCCCTTTTCAATGTGTTACTATTTGAAGTATACACAAACGCATTTGTTTTCTCCTCCTTTTCAGAAATTTTCTTATATTCCACACTCACCACAGTATAGTCCCGGGCGGACGGATTGTATCCGAACACAAACACAGATTTGTAGGATTCATCTCGAAAATCCACCTCACCGATCATATCATTCTTTGGCAGCAATTTGAAGGTCTTTGTAAAGATATTGTAAAGGTAGATTCTTTGGAGGGGATAGGACGATAAGCACATAAAGCCGTTGCAAGAGCCGACGATCCCAAAGCTGAAGCTTAAAGTTAAATCATCGTAGGGCAAATCGATCTCTCGAATCATGAAGTGCGCCTTATTGTCTTCTTCCTGGCCGGCATCGTCGTAAAGTTCGACGAAGAATACGGAACTGTGGAATAGGCCATAGCCCAGAAAAACCCATGTCCGATTGAGAGCGAATTTAGCAGGAAATGAGCATATCGAAGAGAGACGGGTCGCCGTGAGACAAGTTCCACGCCCGACAAACGGCTCTGGATTGAGCCAACGTGTCCAAGGGCAGTCGACATAGAATCTCTGCCTTGATCTCTTGTGGCAGGGAGCTTAAGAAATCTACGAATTTGGCTGATTTCCCTGCGTTGGTTTCACTATCCGCCATTTTTGTTTTCTCCTTTCCTTTGAAGTAGGGAGTGGCGAGGGATGAGAATGGGTCGGTACTGAGATTGTCTTACTTTGTTTCGGATATTCGAGATTTCTTATTATTTTTTAATTTTTTTAATAACTATTTAGTTATATTTTATTTTTTATATTTTTTTGTAAATTCAACATTTATCAATATTTCATCATATTAAAGATTTTATTTTTAAATTAACTTTAGAAGTAACCTTAAATTTTAGTTAAGACTAAATTCAACTAACATTGAAAATTTAAAATTCAAATAAAATATAATACAATTTTATATTAAAATAATATTTATTTAACCTTCCATACCATGTTAGTTATAAGATAAACTAATGCTAAACATCGACAACTTTAAGTAAAACTTAACTATTTTTTTTAACTCTTTAAACAAACTGGAGAAATTCAATTATAGATAAAGTATTACTAAACATGAAATATAAGTGAAACCTGATTGTTATTACTATATTTTATTTGTATTTAAAAAATTCTCAAATTATATAGGATCAAAGTTGACATAAAATATATTAATAACACGCATCTATTTTTACAATTCAGTTCTTAATTTTGGTTCTTCGGTTCGGTACGCTGTGTGACGGTTCGGTTCGGTTCCGTTCTCGGTACGGATATTTATGAAATATCCAGAACCGTACCAATTATTTTTTCAGTTCGGTTCGGTTCGGAGAAAGTCAAACAGTCAACGGATATTTTTCCGTTCGGAGTGATTTTAGTTCAGTTTTCAGAACGGTTCGAAATTTTTCGAGTCTCATGCTCAGCCCTAGTTACGAGGAAGAAGGGGCATATGATGGCTAATATATTTAATATTTATAGGGTGTTAATGATTTTCTTTTTTATTTTTTTTATGTTTAAGTCAAAAAATTGAGATATTGAGTATAGTTGTTGTTCGGGGAAATGCTACAATCCCGTTACGGAACCATTCCGCCGGGATTTGTAACCGTTAGATCATCATATAACCTGATATGGGATATCATATCACTAAAAGGACAGACCGGCTTATCACGACGGTCAAACCGGCATGAGTAGGAAGAAAACCGCATGGGCTAAAAGATGATCGACCAGAGCAGAAAAGATCGAGCAGAATGGCAGGGCTGGTCGAGGATCGACCTAGCGAAGGGGAGCTCGACCATGTCGAGCGCGTAGTGGGAAGGAGACAGTCGAGAGCGTGACCTGAACGCGAGTAGGCGCGTGGGTGATATTCAGGAATCCCAACGGCCTATGTAAAGGAATATTTCCCCTCAGCGAAAAAGGGGACACGTGGCGAGAACCCAGTGGTGCAGAGTAAAAGTGGCGGTAACCACCTCTGACGTCCCTGACTTTTCTGACAATACGCGTACTGTGTATGTACGGATGGGCAGCGCGGGCAGGACAGCTCACCAAATAGCCGGGCAGCTCTTAGGGCAGGTATCCCACTCCTATATATATAGGGAGTGGGTCTTTTTTAGGGTTTACGATTTATCCATTACTTACTTGGGAAAATTGAACGAAGATATACTGACTTAAGCATCGGAGGCTCTTCACCGGAAAATCCCTCCGGTGTGAGAGTTTTTGTGCAGGAGCGCGGCGTTCTATCGGCGAGGGAGAAGGAGGCGAACCGATTCCGAGCCGGTGGGAGTGTTTTGCGTTACCATTTGGCGCCGTCTGTGGGACTTTCGTTCGAAAAGTGGTGTGCTAAGATTTTTGCAGCTTGGTAGCTATGGCGGACGGAATTCCTAGGAGAGATTTGCAGGCATCGTTCGATGAGGCGTGGACGATGACGAGGCCGTTTGGAGAAGGCCCACCTCCGGGCTTCTCTGGACCCTTACTCACACCGGTGACTCCGACGCCTGTCCCTCAAGGTGTAGAAGTCACATCGGTGCAACCAGAGGCCGGTGCGGGTTCAAATCGGGCCCAAGAAACCCGCCCAGCTCAAGGCGTGGCGGTCCCAGCGCCGCTGCAACCAGATCTGGCCGCGACGCTGCAGCGAGGAGTGGCGGTGCAAGGAGCGGCACCGCTGCCGACGGGGGACCAGCGTCTCGGCCAGCAGGTGGTGATGACGAGGCAGGAGATGCAGCAGATGGTGGCGAACGCGGCGGCACAGGCAGTCCAGCAGGTCACTCAAAGCCTTTCGCGAGTGGCTGCTGGGCCAACGATGGTGGATGAGGACGTGTCGAGCTATGGAGGAGATGGAGGCCTAAGAGACCGTGAGATGGAGAGGCTCGCGGAGCAGGTGAGGCAGTTGCAGGCTAAGATGGATGGTCGACCTGAAAGACGTGCTCGAGGACATCCGTTCTCAAGGGATATATTGGCTGCACCATTACCTGTAAACTTCAGAGATATGAGTTTAATGTTCGATGGGACCACTGACCCGTCGAGGCATGTAAGGGCGTTTGAAAATTTGGCTGTGTTGCATGGTTATTCTGACTCGGTTAGCTGCAGGGCATTCTTGTCGACCTTGAGGGGAGGCGCGCTCGATTGGTTCCAGCAACTCCCTCATGGATCGATCAAGGACTTTGATGATTTCGCGGAAAAGCTGATAACCCAGTATGCGAGTGCGGTGGCACAGGAAAAGACGTATCTGACGTTGATGGCTATGAGGCAAGGGGAGAAGGAATCATTGCGTAAGTATGTCGCACGATACAATCAAACCTGTCTGGAGATCCCCACGGCCTCGGACGAGGTGAAGGCTGGAGGGTTGATACGAAGTTTGCGAGCGGGGCCTTGTCGTACATCTTTGGCTAAAACTCCTGCTCGTACGTATGATGACGTATTGAAGAGGTGTAAGAAGTACATTAATTTGGAGGAAACGGAGGCTGAGTTTGCTAAGTTGGAGGATTTGGCTAAGCCTGAGCCAAAGAAGGGGAGGGCAAGCTCGCCTCGAAGAGCATCACCGGGTCGGAGATCGCCTAGAAGAGAGGGGCGTGGCAGGACTGATCGAGGACGAGAAGACAGATGGAAGGATCGACCAGTATTGGGGGGAAAGCGGTTCCAACACTTTACGCCCCTTAATGCGAAGATGGGCGAGGTACTGGTGGCCATTGAGAGGAAAATGGAGGACAAGGATGTGACGTGGCCGAGGTCGAGGCGTGAGGGGCCGACACAGCCCAGGTCGAACAAGTATTGCCGTTTCCATAAGGATTATGGGCACAAGACGGAGGAGTGCAGACACCTCAAAGATGAGATCGAGCGCCTGATCAGGGCAGGGTATCTGAAGGAGTTCGTGAGCGAAGGGAAGGCGAAGGGGAAGGATAAAGGGAAATGTCGAGAGGATTCGGCGGAGCGGAGTGATCGAGATGATGATGAAGATGGTGATCCTCGAGAGGAAAGGGGTGATCGAGGAGTCAAGAGGAGACGGGGAAGTCAAGATCGAGGAGGCCAGGGAGTTCAAGGCCCGGTGAAGAGAGGAACGATTTACATGATCTCGGGGGGACCAACAGATGGGGACTCGAACAATGCGAGGAAAGGCCATGTTCGAGCAATAAAGAGGAGGAGAGAGGAGGTGGGGATCACTGCTCGAATGCCGGAGATAAGTTTTCGGGCAGAAGATGCCGAGGGAGTAGTGTTGCCCCACAATGATGCGCTGGTGATAACGGCGGAAGTGGCGGGTTTCGATGTGAAGAGGGTGTTTATTGATACGGGGAGTTCGGTTGATGTGATGTTCTATGATTGTTTTGTGCAGATAAATAAGGAGCTCAACCTTGACCTGAAGCCGGTGACCACAGCCCTATATGGATTCAACGGAGGCGAGGTGATGCCGATGGGAGAAGTAAGCCTCTCTGTTGCCCTAGGGCAGGGGGTGACGAGGAAGGTTCGAATGGTAAGGTTCGTGGTCGTTGGAGCAGAGTCCTCGTACAACATTATCATGGGAAGGACTAGCTTAAACGCTTTCCAGGCGGTCGTGTCAACGTACCATATGACGATAAAATATCCGGTGGGGGAAAACGTTGGTGAGGTCGCTGGAGATCAGCTTACCTCGAGGAGTTGCTATCAGACCACGGTGAGCAACAATAAGCAACTCTCGAGGAAGCGAGCGAAGATGGAGGAGGGAGTACCGAGCCGACCTGGAGGCTCGAGGTCGAGAGAAGAGAAGGAAAGAGCGGACAAGGGGAAAGAAAAGGTGGAGATGCAGCCAGGAGGGGAGATCGAGGAGGTCCAGATGGTAGAGGGGTGCGAAGAGAGGAAATTCCGAATAGGCAAGGAGATAGAGGAGCCAGTAAGATCGAGGTTGATTGCGTTGATCAGAGAGTTCGCGGATGTTTTTGCGTATACGGCTGAGGAATTGACAGGGATAAAAGCGGAGGTGATAGAACACCGTTTGAACATAGACTTAACAGTGAGACCAGTAAAACAAAAAAGACGACACCATGGCGCGGAGATGGATAAAGTGATCGAGCAGGAGGTCGAGAAATTGCTGAAGGCGGGTCATGTTAAAGAGATCCAGTTCCCTGAATGGTTGTCGAACACAGTGATGGTATCTAAATCTGGGGGGAAGTGGAGGATGTGTATTGATTTTCGTGACTTAAACAAGGCGTGCCCGAAAGATCTGTACCCATTGCCTAGAATTGACCAATTGGTCGACTCTACCGCAGGTTGCGAATTGCTTAGTCTCATGGACGCATCCCAAGGATATCACCAAATCCCTCTAGCGAGAGAGGATAGGAAGAGGGTGAGTTTTGTTACGAGCAGAGGCACCTATTGTTATGTGGTGATGCCTTTTGGTTTAAAGAATGCGGGGGCAACGTATCAGCGGCTGGTCGACAAGATCTTTAAGGAGCAGCTGGGGAGGAATATGGAGGTTTATGTCGACGACATGCTGGTGAAGAGTAGGGTGGAGGCTGATCACGTGAACGACTTGAAGGAGACGTTCTTAACGTTGCGGAGGTATGGCATGAAACTGAACCCAGCTAAGTGTTCTTTCGGGGTGAAATCTGGGAAGTTCCTGGGGTACATGGTGACGAAGAGAGGGATCGAGGTCAACCCGGAAAAGGTGAAGGCGGTGATCGAGATGAAGCCACCCACCAAGGTGAAAGAGGTGCAAATTCTGACGGGTAGGATAGCGGGTTTGAGTCGCTTCATATCCAAGGTGGCGGAGAAGAGCGGGCCCTTGTTTCGAACATTGAGAAAGAGCTCGAAATTCCAGTGGACGGAGGAGGCCCAGAAGGCGTTCGAGGAGCTGCAAAAGGTGTTGGCTAACTTGCCCCTATTGGCCAAACCGGTTCCGGGGGAGGATCTAGTGCTGTATGTGTCTATTGGAGAACTGGCGGTAAGCTCGGTTTTGTTGAGGGAGGAAGGTGCAGTGCAATTTCCAATTTATTACGTGAGTAAAATAATGCAAGGGGCGGAAAGGAAATACTCGGAGATCGAGAAGTGTGCTCTAGCGGTGGTAGTAACAGTGAGGAAGTTGCGGCCGTATTTTTTGGGGCATAAGGTGAAGGTGAGGACGAATATGCCGTTGGGAGAGACGTTAGGTCGACCTTCGGTATCGGGTCGACTAGTCAAATGGGCAGTCGAGTTGAGCGAGTACACGATAGCATATGAGCCAAGGAGGGCAATAAAGGCGCAGGCGTTGGCTGATTTCATACAAGAAGGTACGAAGGGGGAGGAAGAGGAAGAAGGTGTTTGGCAAATGTTTGTGGACGGTTCGGTGTCGAAAGTGGGAGGGGGCTTGGGCATTGTTCTAATCTCGCCCAAAGGAGACAACTTGGAGTTTGCAGTCAAAGTCGAACATAGAGTATCAAACAACGAGGCGGAGTATGAGGCGGTTGTCAAAGGGATGCAGCTGGCCATAGCAGGGGGAGCTCGAAAAATTCGAGTATATTCTGACTCGCAGTTGGTGGTGGGCCAGTTTCAGGAGGATTTTGAGGTGAAGGAGGAAAGAATGCAGCGGTACGTGGAGGAAATGAAGAAGTTGAGGGACGAGTTTAACTCGTTCGAATTAGTACAGATACCTCGAAGTGAGAATGGTCGAGCAGACCTGCTATCCAAAATCGCGCAGAGCCTGGTCGACTGTAAGAGCAGAAGCGTCACTTTGCTGCGCATGGAGAGGAGCGCGGTCGAGCATGAGGTAGCGGAGATTGAAGAGGTCGACGATTGGAGAACTTTGATACTGAAGGAGTTGAGAGAAGGAGGGGCGAAGGTGTCAAGAAGGTTCTTCGAGCATAATGGAGTGTTGTATAAGAGGTCGTACGCCGGACCTCACCTGAGATGTGTGACGCGAGAAGAAGGGCGATACATACTGAAGGAGACCCATGAAGGATGTTGTAGTGATCACAGTAAGGCGGGGTCTTTGGTGGCGAAGACACTGCGGGCCGGATATTTCTGGCCGACCATGAAGGAGGACGCAAAGGTGATGGTGAGGAAATGTTTACAATGCCAAAAACATGGACCGCTTATCCACCAACCTGCTGAAGCGATGACGACGATGAGTTCCCCAATCCCATTCGCGCAGTGGGGTGTCGACCTGGTGGGGCCGATGCCTCAAGGAACGGGGCAAAGAAAATTTTTGATAGTAGCAGTGGACTATTTCACAAAATGGGTGGAGGCGGAGCCGCTGGCAAAAATCACGGAAGAGAAAGTCATACAATTTTTATATAACAATATTTGCTGCAGGTTTGGTGTTCCAAAGGTGTTGGTGTCCGATAATGGAACGCAATTCAATGGCAAGCGGATTCGAGCATGGTGCGAAGACATGAGAATCGAGCAACATTTTGCGTCAGTCGCTCATCCGCAGGCCAATGGACAAGTCGAGGTAACCAACAGGATTATATTGAACGGTCTAAAGACGAGGCTGGAGAAGGCGTCGGGTGCGTGGGTCGACGAGCTCACATCAGTACTTTGGGCTTACCGAACGACACCAAGATCGACCACCGGGGAGACGCCATTCAGCTTGGTATATGGCATGGAGGCACTGCTCCCAATCGAAGGCGAGATCCAGTCACAAAGATCGAGCACGTATAATCTGGAACAAAATGAAAGCCTGATGATGGCAGCCCTGGACACGATTGAAGAACTTCGAGAGCAAGCCTCGATCAGAGTCGAGGCATACAAACAGAGGATGCGAGCAGCACATGATAGGAAGGTCAAGATGAGGAGATTCCAGGTGGGCGACCTGGTTTGGAAAAGGGTGGACGTGTTGAAGCACGTGGGTAAGCTCGAACCCAATTGGGAAGGGCCATACTTGGTCGAGAAAGTTCATGCGGGAGGTGCATACTCACTCAAGGATGCCGAAGGACGATCACTCCCCAGGTCATGGAATGTGGCTAACTTGAAGAAATATTATGTTTAAAATTTTTGTCTTTCATTTTTTTTTTTTCTCTCTTGTCAGACACCCTTCACAACAGAATGATGTACTAAAAATCCCAATTTGAATTAATGAAATTCCTGTTCAAACCTTCGATACTGTGTTTAATTAATTGCTTTAATTTTATTGCATATATATGGTGGCCTATGTTGAATGAGTGGTCGAAGACAAAAAATCCATCATGACTAAGGCCGAGAGGCTGGATGGTCGCATGTATCGACCACTCCTTTGAGGGTGGACATGTGCTCGAAGACAAAAATCCATCATGACTAAGGCCGAGAGGCTGGATGGTCGCATGAAACGAATACCCGTTTGAGGGTAAATAGGTGTAACGACATTCAATTCGGGTAAATAGGTGTAATGATATTCCATTCATGGAGATTCCTGTGGAAATTATGGTTAATTTAGAGGACAAAAACGGAATGATTAGGGTGATTCAAAGAATATCAGCATATAGTGACGACACGTGCTCATCGGTAATTAATCCAGATGCTATAACAAAAGGCATCGACAAGAAAATTACGCATGCTTCAAATTTTATAGTATTCATTTAGCGAGATAACGTTCACTTAGGCGAGCAAATACAAAATCGAATAAAGACAACAAAAAGACTACAGAAAAATCAAGAAGAGGCATCGTTTGGATCTTGTGCGGGTTGGGTAGCATTGGTACTATTGTCGGCAGGAGTCGGCTCGAACTGCTGCGCCGAGGCAGGGGTTGGCTCGAGCCGGAGGTGGACCCAGCCCCACCTGCGGACAAGGTTTGGCGAGCAAGAGGAGGGACATAGCCGTCAGGGAGCTTGAAGGTACGCTTCAGCAGGTCATCCCGCTCCACGACGTGTTCGAGCAGACCAGACCACCAGTCGTGGTCATCAGGCAAATCGAGGGCGCTCTCATAGCCGACAGGAGCCTTGGGCATAACATCCCATATGGCCTCCATATTAAACTCCTCGAACCCGTCCTCAGCGACTTGGACCCCTGCCTGCTGCATTATGGCCCCAAAACAATGGGTGCCATAGTCCTGCACATCCTTCAAATATTGTGGTGACTGCTTGAATGCAGAAACCACTTGTTCACGGTAAGCTTGTAGGAAACGTTGGCCAGCTGTTTTTTGGAAGACCATTCGTCGAGCCCGAACGGCAGCCTCGTCGACCAATGGCTTAGCCCTTTGTTCGAAGGCAATGCTCTCGCGCGCTCGTGCCGACTTCTCCTCCTCGAGCGCAGTCTCGAGAGCCTTCTTGGAGGCTAAGAGAGCCTCCTTCTCTGCTCGCTCTGCTGCGAGGGCCTCCTCGAAGGACTTCAAAGCCCCCTCGAGCGTATCTTTTTCCTCAGAGAGGGCCTTGTTGCGGGCAGCCGACACCAATAGCCTATCGTGGAGGTCGTTTGCCTTGGCCATGGTTTCTTGTAGCTGTGTGCCAAGGCGAAGATTACTCCGCTCGAGAGCCGAGATAGACCGACCGGGGCTTGCGAGGGTCTGCTCGATTAGGGGCGCGAGCTCAACCATTCCCTACAAGGGCACATAGTAGAAAATGTTGGAATACTTAACAAGCGGAAGACGAAGAATAAAAATGGACAGGCATTGAGAAACAGCGAGATACCTGAGCCAGCCAGCGGGCAAGCCGTTGGCCGCGGTCACGAAGGGAATGACCATCGTTATAATGGTCGGTGGGACGGTCGACGGGGGGAAGAACATCCCTGAGATAATGGGAAAACCCCGGACCGTCGAGCGTTGTGATCGAAAGGGCGGTTTCATTAACACGGCAGCGTTTGGCAGTATTTTCATTTTCCCCGGCAGCGGAGCGTTTAAGTGGATTCTCCACTAGCTGGGTCTGCTGGGGAGAAGCAGGAATATGTATGACCGGGGTCGCTTGATCGCGCGTGGGAGAATGCGGCGGAGGAGAGGACGGTTTCTCGAGCTGCTCGGATGGCTCGAGGGGCTGCTCGGTCGAAAGGTTGACTGAAGAAGGTTGCTCGACGGTTATAGAAGGTTGCTCGACAGTTATGTTCGGGGGAGGAGAGGTCGAGCGCACAGGTTGGGAGGTGGTGGAGTCAGCAGGCTTAGCACTCGACCCCTCCGCGGCGGTTTTCTTCTTCAGAGGGGCTCTCCTTTTAGGTATGGAAATAGTGGGCATCTCTGCAAAAAACGTACACGCAGGTCATAACTGCAATGAACATATGATGCATAAGACAAATATGGCGATACTCAAGCCTATTTAGTAAAGATGCACACCTGGGTCGCTCTCGATCAGGATAAGATTTAAAGTTTTCTGACTGGGAAGAGGGCAGGATTTATGAGTAAGCAACCCACAAAAATGTAGAAGGTTATCATCCTCCAAAAGGGTCTTCGACGCAACGGGCTTGCTATTCCATACTGCAATCCGCTGGTCGAAGAGGGCGTTGGCAGGAGGCACGGAGTACTCTCGAGGGAGTTCCTTAAGCCAAGGAGATGGGGCCCAAGGAAAAGCAGGTTTGGGCTCGACAAAAGCGAATTTGTGTTTCCAGCGGGGAACGTTTGAAGGGGTATCCGAGATGAAATGGACGTCGTTACGGCCCTTGAGGTAGATCCCCTGAGCGTGTTTCGAAGGAGTATAACAATAATGGAAAAAATCCAGGTCAAACCGACCCAGACGAACGCGACAAAGGATGATGAAGATGGTAATAAATCTGATGGCGTTTGGTGGAAGTTGGTTCAAGGGTAGATCGAACCACTTGCAGAGATCGATCAAATCCTGGCTTAAAGGAAAGCGGATGCCAAGTTTAAATTGAATTTCAAAGAAGGTATAGCAGTTTTCGGGAGGATGGTCGTAAGTGTCTCGTGAGCCGGGGGACAAAAAAGCCCAATTGGTAGGATAGCCATATTCTTCGGCATCCAACCAACCAGCTATGAGGGAGCGAGAAGAAGAAGAGGACCTTTTTGAAGAGACGGGTGCCTTAGCCGACTTACCCTTTTCAGGAGCAGCCGTAGGAGGAGGAGAGACGGGGATAGACGAAGAAGCAGCTCGAGCAAAGATGGAATGGCGAGAAAGAGGAATAGTGTCTTCGTCTTCCTCAGCAGCGGCTTCGGCGGCATCCAGGGCCTCTTCAACAGCGTCGGAAGCCCCGAACGCCGGTCGGCGACGATTCAAGGGGATGTGATCGAGGGCATCCCCATCCGACCCATCAATCGGACGAATAGATTGGTGGGGAGGAGAAGGTGGAGTATAATCAGAAGGGCGTAGAACATTGAGAGGAACAGGATTGTAGATTTCCTCAACGGAGCGGGAAGGCGAATGAGGAATAGGTCGGTGAGCAGGAAAAGACGATGTGCTTGCCCCATCTTCACTGAACTGATGGCTCGGTGCGTTAGAATCAGCGGAATCTGAAAAGAAGAGCAAAAATCGAGGGAAAGAGAAGAGGAATTAGGGTTTCGAAAAGCAAGAGAGGTAGGTTTTATCGGTCGCAAGTGAGGTGAGAAGAATTGGGGAAAAAGGAGAAGCAACAGGAAAATCGAAAAAATTGAGAAAGTAAACACACATAAATGTAAAATTGGAGCGCAGAAGACTTACTCATGGTCGCGGTGAAAAAGCGGTTGCCAGAAAATGCTTGAACAGGTGTTGAGAGCAGGCCAGAGCAATGTGCAGAAGGAAAGTATGGAGCGCAAAGGAGGTTCAAAATCGCGAGGGTGAGAAAAGTCGCAAAAACGACTAAGTGTCGTATTTATAGGAGAACAGTTGAATAAGGTGAAAAGTTGGGAGAATAGGACCGTTAGATAAAAGGAGATCAAACGGCCGAAACAATCAGAGAGGCGCAGATATCGGAGCGGCACAAAGTACGAGAAGACGCGATGATTAAGGGTACAGAGAAGGAAGACATGTGGCAGGCGGAAATCTCGCTAAAAATAAAGAGAGATAAAAAGCGACCATGGCAGGCAATAAAAGGAACCACGCGGTCGAAGAGGGGTAGCAACATCAAATAGAATGATCGAGAGAGGAGACCAGAAGGCGACATCGACAAAAAACAATCGAAAAAATACGTGAAACAAAGAAGATAGCTCGGACTCACTCTTAGATCGAGTCATTTAGACTCGACCAGAGTGGGGGGGGACTAGATGATATGGGATATCATATCACTAAAAGGACAGACCGGCTTATCACGACGGTCAAACCGGCATGAGTAGGAAGAAAACCGCATGGGCTAAAAGATGATCGACCAGAGCAGAAAAGATCGAGCAGAATGGCAGGGCTGGTCGAGGATCGACCTAGCGAAGGGGAGCTCGACCATGTCGAGCGCGTAGTGGGAAGGAGACAGTCGAGAGCGTGACCTGAACGCGAGTAGGCGCGTGGGTGATATTCAGGAATCCCAACGGCCTATGTAAAGGAATATTTCCCCTCAGCGAAAAAGGGGACACGTGGCGAGAACCCAGTGGTGCAGAGTAAAAGTGGCGGTAACCACCTCTGACGTCCTTGACTTTTCTGACAATACGCGTACTGTGTATGTACGGATGGGCAGCGCGGGCAGGACAGCTCACCAAATAGCCGGGCAGCTCTTAGGGCAGGTATCCCACTCCTATATATATAGGGAGTGGGTCTTTTTTAGGGTTTACGATTTATCCATTACTTACTTGGGAAAATTGAACGAAGATATACTGACTTAAGCATCGGAGGCTCTTCACCGGAAAACCCCTCCGGTGTGAGAGTTTTTGTGCAGGAGCGCGGCGTTCTATCGGCGAGGGAGAAGGAGGCGAACCGATTCCGAGCCGGTGGGAGTGTTTTGCGTTACCATAACCATCGTGGATAGTTAATCTAAATGTTACCAATCCCGACAGAATGGTTCCGTAACGGGATTGTAGAATCATCCTATTGTTCGAGCCAATAATACGTGAGGTCGGTGAAAGTTCACAAAAAAAAGTTCTCCTCTTATGAGATCTTATTCTCCCTTGTGAGACTTCTTCTTTCTTTGAGATCCCCGTTCTATTTGTTGGATTCGCCTTTATCTCAATTCGAGTTCTTATGTTATGATCCTCGCTCTCTTTTTTGCATCTTCTTTGTTGGTTGTTAGTTGTTGGTTGTTGTATGTTCTTCTTTTCTATCTTTGGCTAGTGTTTTTTTTTTTCTAGTTTTGCTATCATGTTTAATTTTTAACCTATAAGTGATGTTTTTTGTGGTTCGGCTATTCTCTGGTGGTGTCCCTCGTCTTTTTTCTCTCCTCTTGTTCTAATACTCCTTGTTTTAATAAGCAATAAACCTCTAGATCCAGAAGCATTTTGCCCTAGGGTTAGCGTTTTGGGGGCTTTCTCTTTTGTCACCAAGTATGGAGTAGGATATCACTTCCCAATTCCAGAACTTCGCTCTGTCTGGAAACGAGAAATTAGGTATAGAGCTATCATAACAAGAAATTGCCGCAGGCCTCGAATGCAAAAAGAGTTTAATTAGGAAAAGTTACGTGCAGGGGCGTAGCCAGGAAAATTAATCACCCTGGGCTGATCAACTTGATGAAAAAATTGAAAAAAAAAAGTCTAGCTTACGTGTAAAATGCATGTTTTGCTTTCTTGTTTTATTCTATATTTCTATTTGTTCGATGCAATATAATTGAATATTTTTTTAATGATCTTGATTGATTTACATGTTTTTTTTATTAAATACTTATGAATTTTAGAAAAGTAAAATTTGATTTGAGAATAAAAAAATAAGTAAAGTTTGTTTCAATAATAAAAAAATTGTGAAAAAAAAATATTAATTAAAGAATTTAAATTGACTGATATTTATTATAATTACTACTTGGTGCAATAGTTAAGGCATAAACTGTTTAATCAAAATCTTCTACCAAATTACCTCATGGATTTAGCTCCAAATTTTTCTTTCACATTTTTTTTTCTTATATTTTGATACATCCTTCATTTCTCATATTTTTTTTTGATTTTACTTTTTTTATTAGAATTTTCATTATGTTTTCAACTTTTTCTTGTTTTTTTAGTGCCAATACTAATTTAAAGTGAATTAGTTTTTTGTGGATAATAAAATATTCATAGTTCTTGCACATTGAAATGAGCTTAAAAAAATATTAAATATATTTATTCAAATCCAAAACATAACTAAGAGAGAGAAGCACTATTAATAAATTATCAACTAGGAACTCATATGCTAATATGTAATGGGCTTAGTTAGAATTTACATTAAACTCAAACTCATCTATACATATATAAATGAAACGAGCAAAAAATTACCCAGGGCTGGAGCCCACCCCAGAATATAGGGGGATCCGTCCTTGGTTACGGGGAAAGAAAAACCAATCTCAGTGGACTGAAGGTGACTCTAAGCAGTATTTGACAAACAAAATATCCCTTCTCAATACGGAATGTCGACCACAACTTCTTCCAGTTCATGTTTCAATTAGAAGAAGATAANAAAAAAAAAAAAAACTAAATGCAAAACATGGACATTCGATGGCCAATATTTACTATTAAAGAATTGGAGTCCTGAAGCGTTGGAGTTCTCAGAAGGAGAAGAGAAGATAAAAATTTGGATTGAAGTAGTCAACCTTCCCTTACATTGGATGGTAGCTGAGGCAGTCCTAAAAATAGGCAAACTTCTAGGCAAAGTACTAGACATACAAGTCTGTAGTTCTGGAAGCTCAGTGGGACAAGTGATGAGAATCCAAATCGAGATGCAACTAAAGAACCTTTGCTCAGAGGTTTGAAGATCAAAGTGAGAACTGAAAACAAATGTGTTAACATTAGGTATGAAAATCTCAAAACCTTTTGTTACTGCTGTGACAAAATTGGCCACTAGTGAAAAGAGGACGTGAAATAGTCACATCAATTCACAAAATTTCAACAATTTAATGAGATTTCTATTAATATTTTGTCTTTATAATTTTGTTAAAAAAGTCTAAAAAACAAAAAACCTTTGAATATGATAAGAAAATAACCTTAATAATACATTATTTACGTATTTGATATGCAATAATTATGCCAATTTGCGTAGTTTCGCAATTTTTCACTATCAATTTTTTCCCTTCACTAGCGGGAAATATAAACCAGTTTTGCAGATCTTTTTTGCAGAAAAAAGTTCACAATAATAACATGGAAATGGAGGAGCCGTCGGTATCGCCACCATCGCCGGCGGGAGAAGAAGACGACGAGCACGACTCGAAGGAGAGGGTTCTGCAGCGGTACTTCCTTCAAGAATGGAAGCTCGTCAAGTCCCTCCTCGACGACATCGTTTCAGCTCGCCGGGTCTCCGATCTCTCTGCCGTCCACAAAATCCGATCCATAGTACGCCTGCTTCCCTGACCCGAGTTTCACTTTTTCTCTCGACATTATATATTACGTTTGTGATGGTTAATCACGAGCTACTGAAACCAAATTCACTGAATTTCGTGGGGTCTTTGTTTGTAATGGCTGTTTCTGGAGTTCGTAAAATTAGCTGAATTGTGCGTGAATGTGTTTCTTGAATCTTATTCGTCAAGCTCATGTCTTTCGCGTCTAATTAATGCTGAAGTCTGCATATTGTTCCTGTTTTTGGTGGAAAAATGGGAGCTTTTTTGGGCTTTCAGCGGAACAAGTTGTGAGAGGATAACTCACCACCACCGAGACATCATGTTTCTAACTCAACAATATTGCATATGTATTTGAAAAAACAAAAAATTAAAGCATAACAAAGGAAATGTTATTTTTTTCCTCTTTCGTTCATGCCCGTGTTGGGAATGAACCTTAATTTTCTTTGAAGATTGTTAAGGCTGCCCCGGCTTGAATTACTAATATGATAATTTATCTTACTAGTCTTGCTACAAGAATGGCTTTGGGAGAAATAATAGTTCATATTTGATGGTTGCTTGTGAATGGTTCAAAAAGGTACAGATGCTAAAGGGTGGTTCTTATATTAGTCAGTTAATGTTTGTTTTTCTAGATTGGATTTCTTTAAACATTTTCATGGGGTGGTTTTATTAACTCTCGAGAGCTCTTATTTGCAGATGGATAAGTATCAGGAGCAAGGCCAATTAATAGAGCCTTATCTCGAGAGCATTGTCTCACCTCTGATGGACCTTGTCCGCTCGAGAACCACGGAGTTAGGTGCTTCCTCTGATGAAATTATGGAAGTGATCAAGCCTATATGCATCATAATCTATTCCCTGGTTACTGTTTGTGGATATAAGTCCGTGATCAAGTTTTTCCCCCATCAGGTTTCTGATTTAGAACTTGCAGTATCTCTTTTGGAAAAATGCCAGAACACAAATGCTGCAACATCATTGAGGCAGGAAAGTACTGGAGAGATGGAAACAAAATGCATCATACTTCTTTGGTTGTCCATTCTTGTGTTGATTCCCTTTGATATTTCATCCGTGGACACTAGCATAGCCATTGGCAAACACAGTGGGAAAGATGAGCCTCCTCCGTTGGTCATGCGGATTATAGAATCATGTAAGGGGTATTTGTCGAGTGCAGGTCCTATGCGGACCATAGCTGGATTACTGCTTTCAAAGCTCTTAACACGGCCAGATATGCTGAATGCATTTACCAGGTGGATTTGTTTTAACCAAAGTCAGAAGTTAACTCTAAACAAGTCATGGAGTTTGTTCTTTTGTAACAGTACAGTTAAAAATAATTTCTCTGGACGCTTAAAGCGACAGTGCTTTCATAATTCTCCATAATGCTTTTCAAATGTCAAAATAATTTAGTCTATACTCTTTCTGATTTTCAAATATTTGATGGAGAAATTACATCCAAATGCCTTGATTTCCTGGTTATATACATCCTCTGTTGATGCTTCATCTTGTTTTGGGTATTTGTTCTCTTTCAGCTTCATTCACTGGACACATGAAATTATATCATCTGTGGAAGACAGTGTCGTAGATCACTTCCGATTATTAGGTGTTATTGAGGCTCTTGCTTCCATTTTTAAGGTAATATTTATTCTTTTAATTGACAAAACGTCATTGCTAAACTTGTTTGCAACTGTTTAATAGTTTGTAGAGCTGGATAATTTATGAAAGGTTGAAAGAACCCATATTTGAGTTTAATTTTTCGTGTTCCCCTACTTCTATCTTTGTTCACATCTTTTTCTGTTGACTTTCTTTCCTTCTGTAAGATTACATGAA
This sequence comes from Striga asiatica, assembly GCA_008636005.1. Classification (NCBI taxonomy): domain Eukaryota; kingdom Viridiplantae; phylum Streptophyta; class Magnoliopsida; order Lamiales; family Orobanchaceae; genus Striga; species Striga asiatica. Next base: position 2,056,944 of record BKCP01007515.1, read on the forward strand.
CTAATTCTTAGTCAAGCCATGTACTAAAGTTACCATCTGAAGGCATTAGTTTCTCTAGATGGGGAAGCGCATTCCCAATTCCCTCCTAGTTTACTTCTTTTTAGCCAATTTTGGTTGTCCTTGGTTTGATTTCAGTTGGTTTAATACATCTTTCAATTTGACATATAACCACATGCTTTGATCGTCCAGCATTTNTTTGTCTTGCAGGTCGGTAGAACAGCTATATTGGTGAATGTGGTCGAAGTTCTATGGAATGACACATCACTTTTGATAAAGTCCCGTACTGCTGGTCGTAGTTCCTTACTTCGCAAGTATCTGGTAAAACTCACCCAGCGGATTGGGCTCACCTGCGTGCCTCATCGTACTCCGGCATGGCGCTATGTGGTTAGTAAGCCAAACTTTGTACTTTTATTCTCATATTTCTTATCTGTAATTGCAGATGATTGAAAATAAGTTTTTTAATTTTGCCTTTCTAGTCGCCAAACTCTGACGGGAATATTATAATATCTTATGAATGATTTTCACAGTGCGTAAATTATCTCTTCTTCTCAAGTGGAAACTTCTGGACGAGAAATTGGAGTTTCTATATGATTCTGCGTTACTGACCCATCCATATATTCAAATGTTACAGTTTGTGTATCAAAGGAATGGATTTAGGATCAAATATCTGGTAATGTACCTCCACGAGTTCAGTGTATGAAAAAAAAGGAATATGAAGGTGGAGGAATTTAAGAGGAACCTGAGAAAAATGGTTGGTGATTGAGTTTATTGACAGAGATCCCAAATTTGTGGAAGGATTTAATAACAGGAAACTGAAAAAAGTGTCTTGCTAATGAGTGGTTGATTATCATTTTCATTATCTTTGAAGTAAGAGCGAAAGATATAAATTTCTCCATTATGCTCTCTATAATTCTTGAAAATACCTTCATTTGGAGATATGGAAAAAAAGGGTTATCAGCTTTATTCAATATACAAGATTGCTTTCTAAGGAGATGATGTCCGTTGGTGCCTGAAACTCTTTTTTAGTACAGAACTGAATCAATCCCTTAACAGTACCATTTGAATCAGCTCAATCGTATTCCTTTGCAGCATGGTAATTGTCTCACATTATTACTATATGCCAGTAGGTATTAGGAGCTTTATTTTGTCAATTTATGGTTTTGTTTTGTTTTGTTTTTTGTTCTTTTCCACATGCTCCTCTCTGAGCTTTTCTGTCTATCCATTTCTTCTGTGTAAACTTTAAGTTTGATTCAATGCGAAGAAACTCTTCCAGTTACTAACTTATCCTGTAATTCTAAGCATATTTTCTATCTACGTTGTTATCCTGTAGGGTAGAAACAACACTCTTGGAGAAAATATGTCATCGAATGTGACAAGAGATTGCACCCAAACAAATCACCTGTTAAACGTGAACTCCTGTAATGTCTCTCAAGAAGAAAGCTGCCTTCAAGAGGAAGATATGGATATTCCAGATATTCTAGAAGATATTATTGAGCTGTTGCTTTCAGGATTGCGAGATGCAGTATGTCTAGAAGCATTTTTTTAATTTAAATTCAAATATTTCAACATGAGTTGCATTCTAAGCAGTTGCCTGAAGATAAAAAACTAAACTTTGCAGCATCACATTGTTTTTTATTTTTTATTTTGGACCACTTTCTTGGTGAAAGTTATCTCAAGCTATTTTCTTCATTTGTTTGATTTTTACTTCATTTACTTATGTAGGACACTGTTGTGCGCTGGTCAGCTGCAAAAGGTCTTGGTCGCATTACTTCACGTTTAACTTACTCTCTTTCAGATGAAGTTCTGTCATCTGTATTAGAACTTTTTTCTCCTGGTGAGGTATGCTCCCCAAACCATTTTTTGTGCTTTCCTCTTCTCATTATGGTTTAAAGTTAGGTTTTGGATGTCAACCAAATACTCATTTAGACAGCTTTATCATTTCAGAATAAGTTTGAAGCTCTAAACTATGTTTCAGAAATGTGTACCTCTTGAAAGTTGGTGCTCATGAGTGACTTTTCACTGCTTAATCAAGCATTGTGCCAATCACTATTTGGATGATGTTTCTGTAGATCTTTGTAGTTCACTGCATTTTACTCGGTCATTTTTCTTACATGAAGACGTAATATCAAAATTTAAAAGGACTTTTCAATTGCCTTGATGTCTTTGATAAAATTTTGGTTTCTCCTGTGGAATATCTCAGCAGGCCTAGTTTCTTT